>JAIUCV010001841.1:17500-30000 GCA_026724425.1 Erythrophleum ivorense | reverse complement strand
TTGAAAAGACTTCTTTCACCTTTTTATAAGAGTTACCACGCCGTTTATATTATGTCATAGAAACTTCCATATAGAAATATATATTGGGTAAAAGGTTTAGATCTTTGCAAAATAAATCAAGAAAATAAAGGCAAATTTTTGTGATTTATTTTATTTATATATATTGTATATACAATAAAATAAAATCTGTATATTGAGAGAATATATCTTCTGACTCTTTGTATTCCAAGAAACTGTTGGAGTGGATTTCACATCATTTATCATTATCATTTAGTTCAGTTTTAATTTTGTTTAGTTTTGTACAATTTCAATAAAAAAAGGAGTCTTTATGTCACGTTACCGAGGGCCTCGTTTTAAAAAAATACGCCGTCTGGGGGCTTTACCGGGACTAACTAGTAAAAGGCCTAGGGCAGGAAGCGATCTTAGAAACCAATCACGCTCCGGAAAAAAATCTCAATATCGTATTCGTTTAGAAGAAAAACAAAAATTGCGTTTTCATTATGGTCTTACAGAACGCCAATTACTTAAATATGTTCGTATCGCCGGAAAAGCCAAGGGGTCAACAGGTCAAGTTTTATTACAATTACTTGAAATGCGTTTGGATAACATCCTTTTTCGATTGGGTATGGCTTTGACTATTCCTCAAGCGCGCCAATTAGTTAACCATGGACATATTTTAGTTAATGGTCGCATAGTTGATATACCAAGTTATCGCTGCAAACCCCGAGATATTATTACGGTGAAGGATGAACAAAACTCTCGAACTTTGGTTCAAAATCTTCTTGATTCATCTGCCCCCGAGGAATTGCCAAACCATCTGACTCTTCACACATTCCAATATGAAGGGTTAGTCAATCAAATAATAGATAGGAAATGGGTCGGTTTGAAAATAAATGAATTGCTTGTCGTAGAATATTACTCTCGACAGACTTAATAAACCTAACTTAAGTAAAAAAAAAAATAACTAAAAACAATAGTTCGGACAACTCCCCTTTGCCCTCTTTTTTGATTAAAAAGGCGCGAGGTAAGGGATTTTGTCGGGGAATCTTTTTCCTATTCATGTATCATAGATTGGTAGGGAGGTTTGGATTCATTGTTTGCTCTTCCCAGGATTTTCCATATCAAAGCAATTTAGATTTTATATCTATTTTTTTTTATTTGATACATTGTGGTCAATCACGTAAGATCTGTGAATTAGTGGAAAGTATGGAAAGAGAGGGATTCGAACCCTCGGTAAACAGAAGTCTACATAACAGTTCCAATGTTACGCCTTCAACCACTCGGCCATCTCTCCGACATCAGGATTATGACTGAGTACCTGGGTGAATAGCGAGTGATTCATCAATGTTTTTTAGATTCTGGTTAATAGATACCTTTTTTTACCGGAAAAAATGGGACATTGGACGTAGATAAAAGGTTTTTTTATTTTAACGAGTCCGCTTTTATGTTAGTTCGTACTATACAATTCCTTTGTTTGTGAAAATATTTTATCACAAAAGAAAAGGTAAAGGAAATAAAAAGAGTTATAGAATGGATTACTACCTATGCCAAGATCACGTATAAATGGAAATTTTATTGATAAAACCTTTACAATTATAGCCGATATCTTATTACGAGTCATTCCGACAACTTCCGGAGAAAAAGAGGCATTTACTTATTACAGAGATGGTGCGATTTGATTATCATTATTTTTTTTCTCGCCGGTTTGGAATAGAAAGAAAAACGAGTATTAAAAAAATCTACGCTTTTGAAGGTGAAGTTTATAATATAAAAAAGCAATCCCTTCTGTCATGTATCCACGATTAATGCAGCCTTAGATGCTTCAATTGTCAATTCTAGTATTGAGCAAAAGGTTTTTACCTATGGTTCGTTCCCGTATTACAGATCAATCCTACTACACTAATACAATATACGAATAGGAGGCATAGGGGAAGAAGCACTACGCCGAGAAATCAACAACACGAAAACTTTCTTCAAAATGATTCCTTTTCTTTCTTCTTCTTTGGGATTGGGACTAATTAAAATGGTTGGAACAATAAACATCCATCTCGTTCGTACTTTGGATACCCGTATAACCATTGAAGACTGTTGAAGTGACTAATTCCTGGAAATTTAGGGGCGTTGAGAACAAAGAAATTTTTAGAGTTTCCTTTTTTATTTTTATCTAGCATGAACCCACTTGGTAGTAAGAAAAGATCTTTTGCAAGAAGGTTGGCTAGGGATTTCTTGTAAAAACATTAGCCCCGCTTAGTTCATAATGACATCAAATTTTTCCATATATTATTTTCATTATGCACTTAAAGGAGGAGCCGTATGAGATGAAAATCTCACATACGGTTCTGAAACGGAGAATTCGTTAAAGCGAATGACGACCGTAACGGATGTCGGCTCAATCTGAAGGAAATTATGCGGAAGCATTACAGAATTATTATGAAGCTATGCGACTAGAAATTGACCCCTATGATCGAAGTTATATACTCTATAATATAGGCCTTATCCACACAAGTAATGGGGAACATACCAAAGCTTTAGAATATTATTTTCGGGCATTAGAACGAAACCCCTTTTTACCACAAGCTTTTAATAATATGGCTGTGATCTGCCATTACGTGCGACTATCTCCACTATAGAAAAAAAGAACGAACAGCTAGTCAATGAAATACTAGAAACAAAAAAAGGACTTTCTACATAAGCATCGTCCAAAACGATTTTTTATCAGCTGTAGCAAATAAATAAACTTCATAGATCGAAATATGAAGTGAAGACTAGATATGCCTAAATACTTTCTCGATGGATAAAAAAAGATTTAATTGATAGAGGAAGCACCGTAAAGATCAATTGGAAAGGTTTTTGACCGATACAACAAGAGCTGTTTATTTATATCATAATATGAGATAAATCTTAGGAATCTACTTATGTAATAGAGTGGATCCCCTAAGGTATTAAGCAGCGGTGTAGCATCAGATCCTAAAGACAGTAAGTCTTTTTCTTTTTTATGAAGTATGAAAAAATATGAAAAAAGTCTTTTTCAAAGATTCTATATAAATTTTTATATGAAAGCGGGATAGTTACCTTTCAGAAAATTCTAATATCTAATAACAGTGAACATGCTTTTTTTCTGAAGGTAGGAGAAAAGATAAAACTTATTATATTAATTAATATATTAATTCAAAATCTATTAATTAAATCAAAATGAAAGTTTGAAACTCGTGTAATTACTCTCTTTTGTTTAATCCAAGAAAAACCGAAAGAAATCTCATTCAACATTCAATTAGAGATAAAGTGAAAGTAGGTTAAAAAACTGGTACACTAAAAGAGTTGGTTGTCGAGCCGTATGAGGTAGGAAACTCTCAAGTACGGTTCTCAGGGAGGGAATTGACACGCCTATTCCGACCGTGGAGAACAGGCCATTCAACAAGGAGATTCTGAAATGGCGGAGGCTTGGTTCGCTCAAGCCGCCGAGTATTGGAAACAGGCTATAACGCTTACTCCTGGTAATTATATTGAAGCACAGAATTGGTTGACGATCACGAGGCGCTTCGAATAAGAACTTTTCCTTTGTTTCTTTTTTTTTATTCTATATATATCTTTATTTGTTTTTACAATTAATCGTTTTTTAGTTTCTTGGCCCTCTCGGGCAAATAAAACAGATCCTGTTTTTTCTATCAAAAGAACCAATAAAAGAAAAAAAATTTCATTATATCCTTTTCTCAAATCGTTCTATTTTATCTGGTATTCTCTAGGGGTAAGTAGTACATGAATATGAGAATATCTCGTTTTTTTCCATTTTTTTCTTTTCTACTATTAAAACCAATAAACGAGATTTGAAAATAATTAAATATCAATACTAGAATGTTTCTTAGTAATGACTAATAAGCGTTTATTGAAATAGAACAATATCCTCTATTTAAAAACATAAAAAATAGGCTACAGTTCGGAACTTATAATTGAAATCTGAATACACTAGATTAGGTTATAAAAAAAACTCTTTGTATACCAATGTAAAGGCGCGAAAACTTTTTTTAATGAAAAAAGGGTCCGTTGAGCACCCTATGGATATGTCATAATAGATCCGAACACTTGCCCCAGATCGACTTCCAGATCATAATTGCTCTAGTGAATAACTAAAGAAAATAGCTGAATAGATGAGAGATAGAAGAGAAAAAAATTCTAAGCATCTCTCATCGGTTCACTAATTACTTGAGTGACTGTTGGCGGGTTTCTTTGTATGTGTTGTCCGGAAAGAGGAGGACTCAATGATTATTCGTTCGCCGGAACCGGAAGTCAAAATTTTGGTAGATAGGGATCCCATAAAAACTTCTTTCGAGGAATGGGCTAAACCCGGTCATTTCTCAAGAACAATAGCTAAGGGACCTGATACTACCACTTGGATCTGGAACCTACATGCTGATGCTCACGATTTTGATAGTCATACCAGTGATTTGGAGGAAATCTCTCGAAAAGTATTTAGTGCTCATTTCGGCCAACTCTCTATCATCTTTCTTTGGCTGAGTGGCATGTATTTCCACGGTGCTCGTTTTTCCAATTATGAAGCATGGCTGAGTGATCCTACTCACATTGGACCTAGTGCTCAGGTGGTTTGGCCAATAGTGGGCCAAGAAATCCTGAATGGAGATGTGGGCGGGGGCTTCCGAGGAATCCAAATAACCTCTGGCTTTTTTCAGATTTGGCGAGCATCTGGAATAACTAGTGAATTACAACTTTATTGTACCGCAATTGGCGCATTGGTCTTCGCAGCTTTAATGCTTTTTGCTGGTTGGTTCCATTATCACAAAGCAGCTCCAAAATTGGCTTGGTTCCAAGATGTAGAATCTATGTTGAATCACCATTTAGCAGGGCTACTAGGACTTGGGTCTCTTTCTTGGGCAGGACATCAAGTACATGTATCTTTACCGATTAACCAATTTCTAAATGCTGGAGTAGATCCTAAAGAAATACCACTTCCTCATGAATTTATCTTGAATCGGGATCTTTTGGCTCAACTTTATCCAAGTTTTGCTGAAGGAGCAACCCCCTTTTTTACCTTGAATTGGTCAAAATACTCGGAATTTCTTACTTTTCGTGGCGGATTAGATCCAGTGACCGGGGGTCTATGGTTAACCGATATAGCACATCATCATTTAGCTATCGCAATTCTTTTCCTCATTGCGGGTCATATGTATAGAACTAACTGGGGTATTGGTCATGGTCTAAAAGATATTTTAGAGGCTCATAAAGGTCCATTTACAGGCCAAGGCCATAAAGGTCTGTATGAAATTCTAACAACATCATGGCATGCTCAATTATCTCTTAACCTAGCTATGTTAGGCTCTTTAACCATTGTTGTAGCTCACCATATGTATTCGATGCCCCCTTATCCATATCTAGCTACTGACTATGCTACACAACTGTCATTGTTCACACATCACATGTGGATTGGTGGATTTCTCATAGTTGGTGCTGCTGCGCATGCAGCCATTTTTATGGTAAGAGACTACGATCCAACTACTCGATACAACGATTTATTAGATCGTGTCCTGCGGCATCGCGATGCAATCATATCACATCTCAACTGGGTATGTATATTTCTAGGCTTCCACAGTTTTGGTTTGTATATTCATAATGATACCATGAGTGCTTTAGGGCGTCCACAAGATATGTTTTCAGATACTGCTATACAATTACAACCAGTCTTTGCTCAATGGATACAAAATACCCATGCTTTAGCACCGGGTGTAACAGCCCCCGGTGAAACAGCGAGCACCAGTTTGACTTGGGGGGGCGGTGAATTAGTAGCAGTGGGTGGCAAAGTTGCTTTGTTACCTATTCCATTAGGAACGGCGGATTTTTTGGTACATCATATTCATGCATTTACAATTCATGTGACGGTATTGATACTGTTGAAAGGTGTTTTATTTGCTCGTAGTTCGCGTTTAATACCAGATAAAGCAAATCTTGGTTTTCGTTTCCCTTGTGATGGCCCTGGAAGAGGAGGAACATGTCAAGTATCTGCTTGGGATCATGTCTTCTTAGGACTATTTTGGATGTACAATGCTATTTCGGTAGTAATATTTCATTTCAGTTGGAAAATGCAGTCAGATGTTTGGGGTAGTATAAGTGATCAAGGGGTGGTAACTCATATTACTGGAGGAAACTTTGCACAGAGTTCCATTACTATTAATGGGTGGCTCCGCGATTTCTTATGGGCACAAGCATCTCAGGTAATTCAGTCTTATGGTTCTTCGTTATCTGCATATGGTCTTTTTTTCCTAGGTGCTCATTTTGTATGGGCTTTCAGTTTAATGTTTCTATTCAGTGGGCGTGGTTATTGGCAAGAACTTATTGAATCCATTGTTTGGGCTCATAATAAATTAAAAGTTGCTCCTGCTACTCAGCCTAGAGCCTTGAGCATTGTACAAGGACGTGCTGTAGGAGTAACCCATTACCAAGGCATTATGGCATTAAGATTTCCAAGGTTTAGCCAAGGCTTAGCTCAGGACCCCACTACTCGTCGTATTTGGTTTGGTATTGCTACCGCACATGACTTCGAGAGTCATGATGATATTACTGAAGAACGTCTTTATCAGAATATTTTTGCTTCTCATTTCGGTCAATTAGCAATAATTTTTCTGTGGACTTCCGGAAATTTGTTTCATGTAGCTTGGCAAGGCAATTTTGAGACATGGATACAAGACCCTTTACATGTAAGACCGATTGCTCATGCTATTTGGGATCTCATTTTGGTCAACCGGCTGTGGAAGCGTTTACTCGAGGAGGTGCTCTTGGCCCGGTGAAATAGCTTATTCTGGTGTTTATCAGTGGTGGTATACAATCGGTTTACGTACTAATGAAGATCTTTATACTGGAGCTCTTTTTCTATTATTTCTTTCTGCCCTATCCTTAATAGGGGGTTGGTTACACCTACAACCAAAATGGAAACCAAGAGTTTCGTGGTTCAAAAATGCCGAATCTCGTCTGAATCATCATTTGTCAGGACTATTCGGGGTAAGCTCCTTGGCTTGGACAGGTCATTTAGTCCATGTTGCTATTCCTGCATCCAGGGGGGAATATGTTCGATGGGAATAATTTCTTAAATGTATTACCGCATCCCCAAGGGTTAGGCCCACTTTTTACGGGTCAGTGGAATCTTTATGCTCAAAACCCCGATTCAAGTAGTCATTTATTTGTACCTCCCAAGGATCAGAACTGCCATTCTAACCCTTCTTGGGGGATCCATCCACAAACGCAAAGTTTATGGCTAACCGATATGGCACATCATCATTTAGCTATCGCAATTCTTTTCCTCATTGCGGGTCATATGTATAGAACTAACTTTGGAATTGGACACAGTATAAAAGATCTTTTAGAAGCACATATTCCTCCGGGAGGACGATTGGGGCGTGGGCATAAGGGTCTTTATGACACAATCAATAATTCGATTCATTTTCACTTAGGCCTTGCTCTAGCCTCCTTAGGGGTTATTACTTCCTTGGTAGCTCAACACATGTACTCTTACCTGCTTATGCGTTCATAGCGCAAGATTTTACGACTCAAGCTGCGTTATATACCCATCACCAATACATTGCCGGATTCATCATGACAGGAGCTTTTGCTCATGGAGCTATATTTTTTATTAGAGATTACAATCCAGAACAGAATGAGGATAACGTATTGGCAAGAATGTTAGACCATAAAGAAGCTATCATATCCCATTTAAGTTGGGCCAGCCTCTTTCTAGGGTTCCATACTTTGGGACTTTATGTTCATAATGACGTCATGCTTGCTTTTGGTACTCCCGAAAAACAAATCTTGATCGAACCCATATTTGCCCAATGGATCCAATCGGCTCATGGGAAAACTTCATATGGATTTGATGTACTTTTATCTTCGACAAATGGCCCAGCATTTAATGCGGGTCGAAGCATATGGTTGCCTGGCTGGTTAAATGCTATTAATGAAAATAGTAATTCATTATTCTTAACAATAGGTCCTGGAGATTTCTTGGTTCATCATGCTATTGCTTTAGGTTTACATACAACTACATTGATCTTAGTAAAAGGTGCTTTAGATGCACGTGGTTCCAAGTTAATGCCAGATAAAAAGGATTTCGGGTATAGTTTTCCTTGCGATGGTCCGGGACGAGGTGGTACTTGTGATATTTCGGCTTGGGACGCATTTTATTTGGCAGTTTTCTGGATGTTAAATACTATTGGATGGGGTTACTTTTTATTGGCATTGGAAACACATCACATTATGGCAGGGTAACGTTTCACAGTTTAATGAATCTTCCACTATTTAATGGGATGGTTAAGAGATTATCTATGGTTAAACTCTTCACAACTTATCAATGGATATAACCCGTTTGGTATGAATAGTTTATCAGTCTGGGCATGGATGTTCTTATTTGGGCATCTTGTTTGGGCTACTGGATTTATGTTCTTAATTTCCTGGCGTGGTTACTGGCAGGAATTAATTGAAACTTTAGCATGGGCTCATGAACGTTACACCTTTGGCAAATTTGATTCGATGGAAAGATAAACCAGTAGCTCTTTCAATTGTTCAAGCAAGATTGGTTGGATTAGCTCACTTTTCGGTAGGGTTATATATTCACTTATGCGGCTTTCTTGATTGCCTCCACATCGGGCAAATTCGGTTAATTATTTATGTATTCTATCCGCAATAATCTCTTTTTTTTTAATAAAAAATAGGGTATGCACTCTATCGATTTATTTCTACATCTAGGATCCGATTTGTATCATTATCATTGATAATAAGAGGAACTCAAGCATTATGGCAAGAAAGTTTGATTTATAGGGAGAAAAAGAGGCAAAAATTGGAACAAAAATATCATTTGATTCGTCGATCTTCAAAAAGGAAATAAGTCAGATTTCGTCGCTAAGTGAGAAATGGAAAATTCATGGAAAATTACAATCCCCCACCGCGTAATAGTGCACCCTACACGTCTTCATCGACGTTGCTTTTCGACCGGAAGACCGAGAGCTAACTATCGAGACTTTGGACTATCTGGACACATCCTTCGAGAAATGGTTCATGCATGTTTGTTGCCAGGGGCAACAAGATCAAGCTGGTAAGGATTTAAGTATCCTTTAATTTTTTGATTTTTTTCTATGATCGACGAGGCCCCTTTACCAATTCTGTCTAAATAGGCTATTCTATTTGTACAGATATGGAATAGGGGCGCATTTAATTCTTCTTTGTTTATTAGAGTTTAGTCCAAGTTATTTTTGTTTCATCGCGGGGTAGAGCAGTTTGGTAGCTCGCAAGGCTCATAACCTTGAGGTCACGGGTTCAAATCCGTCTCCGCAACATTTTTTTTCAACAAATGTAAGTTTGATTCTATTAACTAGTCATTAATTAATACTTGTCTTCCTAAAATATTATATTCTATTTGGTACGCGAGGAAAAAATTACTCTATTTTCCGGTCAACTATACCGAATCCTTTATCTTTTTGAATCTATTTATATTTGGGCGGATAGCGGGAATCGAACCCGCGTCTTCTCCTTGGCAAAGAGAAATTTACCATTCGACTATATCCGCATTTTTTTTGCCTTCTTGATAAGAAATTTATGGATAATATTTGTTCAAAGCTATACGAGATAGACTCTTTGGTTTGGGGTTCTTTCAAAAAATTTTACCACCAAACCAATTCAATTAACAATTATATTACATATATATATAAATATATATAATTAATAACATAGTTATAAATAATATATTTATTCTATATATTGAAATATTGAATTTCATCTTCAAGAATATATTATTCTCTATTTCGCTAAAATATTATATTCTATATTGATATCTGATATCAATTTTTGATTAATTTTTTTTTTTAGATATTTATTACTATTTCATATTAGTAAATTGATATTTATTAATATTTTATTCATATTTCACTAAAGTTCCGGAAGTTTGACCCCCCCCCTCTAATTTTTTTGTTTTCTTTTTTGCATTTTATGGACTTATACTTATATTGAATTTGAATGTGTAATTCATGGAATGGGAGGGGTCATCTCATTTTTGGATCTGCAACGAATGAATTCAAGAGATAAGAGAATTAAGGATACCCACCAAGAAGACTAATCCAATCCATAAAGATGTACCAGAAAATACAACATTTTTGTTACTCGACCAACCATCAGGAGACGCAAATACAACGGGTACACTAATCAGTAAGATTGATGAAGTAATAATTAATGCAAAAACAGCCAATTGGAAAGCAATAGTCATTTTTTTAATCCTCCAAGCTATTAACAAAATACACCATTTAATCCTCTTACCCACTCAAAACTATTAATAAATAAAGGGATTTTATCATGAATCCGTTGATTCGAGATGACTTATTTCCAACTTATTTTTACCTATCGGACATGAAGTTAAAGGTTCTTTTTGACTTCACAAATGGGTATACTGAATCATGGATCTCATTTATTTATATAGACAGATTTATAGACCTATAAAGTAAAGAAAGTCACACCCTATATCTTTCTCTACATAGTGATCATATTAACTCATAGGGCTATGTTCTATTTGGCAAAAAAAAAATAAAATAGAAATTATCTTTCGGAGAGATGGCCGAGTGGTTGATGGCTCGGTCTTGAAAACCGGTATAGTTCATAAAAAATAACTATCGAGGGTTCGAATCCCTCTCTCTCCTTTGTTGGATTATATTTTTTTTCTTTATTGGCTTTTTTACTTCTGAGGATCATAAAAAAAGGAGAATGGCTCGGCTGGATAGTATAGCCGAGCCAGAAAAAATTAGATTGAATTGAAAGAAACAAGAAGACTTTTTAATATGAATCGATTTTTACTTTCCTATTTGAACTACCACTTTAGTTAAGAGGAGTCATAGAAAGAACAGGTTCAAAATCACGATCAATTCCTTTTTCAAATCCTGCTGCCGCTGCCCGAGCCCTTCCCGCGTGCCATAAATGACCCACGATAGGAAGAATCCTAGAACAAAATGAGAGGTAGATAACCCAACTTCTCGGAGAGACATAATTAACTGCATTGATCTCAGTAGCTACGCCCCCTACAGAATTTAAGGAACCTAAGGGAGCATGAGTCATATATCTGCAGAACGTCGTTCTTGCCAAGGTTGTATGTCTTTTTTCAACCTACTCAAGTCCAAACCGTTAGGACCCCTTAAAGGTTCTAACCAGGGAGCACGCAGATCCCAAAAGCGCATTGTTTCTCCTCCAAAAATAACTTCTCCAGTCGGGGAACGCATTAAGTATTTACCTAAACCTGTAGGTCCTTGAGCAGACCCCACGTTAGCTCCAAGACGTTGGTCTCTAACTTGAAAAGTAAATGCTTGAGCTTGCGAAGCTTCTGGCCCCGTAGGTCCGTAAAACTCACTAGGGTAAGCGGTATTATTAACCAGACAAAACACAAGCAATGAAACCACAACAGATAAAGCAGCTAAACTATAAGACAAGTAAGCCTCCCCAGACCATACAAGCGCGCGGCGAGCCCATGCAAAAGGTTTGGTTAAGATATGCCAGATTCCACCAAATATACAAATGGAACCTAACCATACATGCCCTCCAATTATATCTTCCAAATCGTCCACACTAACAATCCATCCTTCTCCCCCAAAGGGAGATTTTAGTAAATAACCCAATATAACACTTGGGCTAAGAGTCAAGTTTGTAATTTTTCTTACATCCCCCCCTCCTGGAGCCCAGGTATCATATACGCCCCCAAAATAGAGAGCCTTGAATACTAGAAGAAAAGCACCTACACCTAACAAAATTAAGTGAATACCCAAAATGGTGGTCATTTTATTTCTATCTTTCCATACATAACCGAAAAAAGGAAAAGATTCTTCAAGAGTTTCGGGTCCCAGAAGTGCATGATAAATACCGCCAAAGCCCAAAACTGCAGAAGAAATTAAGTGAAGTACTCCAGATACAAAGTACGGAAAGGTGTCTATAACTTCTCCCCCAGGACCCACCCCCCAGCCTAAAGTAGCTAGGTGGGGAAGTAAAATAAACCTTGTTCATACATGGGCTTTTCAGGTACAAAATGAGCCACTTCAAATAAGTTCATTGCTCCGGCCCAGAATACGATTAATCCGGCATGGGCTACATGAGCTCCCAATAGTTTACCAGATAAATTGATAAGTCGGGCATTCCCGGCCCACCAAGCGAAACCGGTGGTTTCTTGGTCACGACCAGCTAAAGCTAAAGTTCCATTAAAGAGCGTTTCCACGTGGTAGAACCTCCTCAGGGATATAAGGTTTTCATGAGGCTGATCTTGAGCCGCCATCCAAGCACGAATCCTTCATTTAAAGAATATTTTTAGTGTAGAAAGTCTCAAATTCCGGATCTTCCCGCTGCACGGATTTCCTGGGAAACGAAGTCATAGGCACGTAGGTTCAAAGCTAGACCGACTACTCCAAGAGCACTCATCCATAAACCAGTTACTGGTACAAATAACATAAAGAAATGTAACCAACGTTTATTGGAAAAAGCAA
>JAIUCV010001841.1:10000-15000 GCA_026724425.1 Erythrophleum ivorense | reverse complement strand
GGGATTCGACTTCCCCTGGGGGTAGGGTACTAGAAAAGGAAGTTGATTATGGATTATCCATAAAATTAGAATAGATTCTTCCTGGGTCGATGCCCGAGCGGTTAATGGGGACGGACTGTAAATTCGTTGGCAATAGTCTACGCTGGTTCAAATCCAGCTCGGCCCAATAATTCGCTGTCTACAGAACCCTTTTTGTTTTGCATAAATGGTAAAAAAAAGGTTAAATTTCGGGGTATCTTTGGACTTAACTTTTTTCTTTATTTCTTATGTCTAGTTACTTTTTTGTTTCCATCAAAAATTCCGGTCTTGCTAAGGATCCCGATATGGATCCTTTAAATATCAACTTTAATGAACAGAGTCGATTGATAATAATGCAAGGATTACCAGCAATCCCCCTTGCTATCACTAAAGTGATGTCCATATAGATATCAATATATCACTTGTGATTTTCTTTGTTACAAAACACTAATTTGAATCTAAAATTGAAACGATTAAAATGAAATCATAAGAAGGAATATGTAAGCTACCCACTTGATTTCCATGGGATTGTAGTTCAATTGGTCAGAGCACCGCCCTGTCAAGGCGGAAGCTGCGGGTTCGAGCCCCGTCAGTCCCGGCGGATTCAATAAAAAAAAAAAAAGAGAAACTCCCCTTTTTGTTTCTGGGCAAGGGGATCAAAACGGTTTCGTTTCTCTTTTTTTTTTAATTAAGCAAAAGAAAGGGGTATTTCCATTATTTTAACTAGCACCAATTGATGGTAGAGAGACATATGTAAATTAGTATAATTATAATTATTGAGAGCATTCAACACTTCAAGAAAGAGATACTGTACAGGGTTTCTGCTTTTTGTCAATTAATCTCCCATTAACTCGTGTAGGAAAATGGAATAGGATAGCGTATAATACGTTTGTCAAGAGTCCCTATATACTTTTCTTTCTATGAAGAAAAGTAGAAGTAAAGTAATTGAAAATAGTTCGAATCCAACCAAGGAAAGAGGATATTTAAAAAATAAAGATCAAATTCGTTTTTCCTTTCCCTAACGAACATGTTCTTTTTAAAGATTAGAGTCGATGTCGAAGGAAAAAACTCGTAAGAAAATTTAAATAGTTTATTTTTTGGAATATTTTAGTTTTTTTGCTGGGACTGGTCTTTATCACATTCCCTTTTTTTTGTTTTCCAAAAAGATGATAGACCCTTAAAATTTTTTTTTATTTCAAATTGAACTTCGTACTTGTTTTCTCTATTTGATTTCTATTGTTTATTTAAGGTTCTTTAGAAACTCTTTTTGTAAACAATCGAAGTAGAAAAGGTTTTTTATGATACTTCATCGGATGATTGTACAAGGAAAGTAAAGTACTAGGTTGTAGAAAAGCAAGCGGGGAAAAAGAATCATAAATAAATTTTTTTTTTTGATTGGATTAGTAATCTCATTATGTATTCGATGTGGATAAAAGATCTTCTTATGTTATACTATTAAATTCTTGACGATGAATCGATTTTATAGCTACGATATTGTTATTCATGATATTTCTTTTATTCGATATCATCGAAATCTAATTAATCTGAGTGAGTTTACAAGCGAAAGATTTCTCATCTCTATGGGATTAAATCCCGAGATATTTCAAAGAAAAAAATAAATAATAAACGATTAAATTATGGAAGTCAATATTCTTGCATTTATTGCTACTGCACTCTTCATTCTCGTTCCTACTGCTTTTTTGCTTATAATTTACGTAAAAACGGTTAGTCAAAATAATTAATTTGAATACAATTTGACTATCAATGCAACGAAACAAAAAGGATTTCAATTTCTCGTCTTAAATTAAAGGAATGCATTAGATTCAGTAGTAGTAGTATCCTAAGGGGCCCGCTAGTATGGTAGAAAGAGATCTCTTTCTACCATACTAGCCATTATGGTTATTGTAATGTATAAAGATACAAGTGAAATTTTTTAATATAAAGGAATCCACCTATATCTCTCTTTTTCTTTATAAATGAGAATATAAATGAAATAGAATATGAAATGTATGTACATACTTTCTCAATTTCATTTGTTTATTTGATCCATTTAATAAAAATTTAATACAAATAATCCGAATTCGATGTAAACTTCTTCAGATTTATATCAGGGGTTACCCCATGAATGATTAACGGTGGGACCCCCGATATAAAAATAGAAAATGAGTCAATAAAACATAAATCCAATTTCTAAAAAAAAAATTGCCGGCCGGTCTAGAAAACTAAAATAATTGATACAGGTTGATAGAGTTTTATTATTACCGCAATTAGGAGTACTTCTAGAGTCCACTTCTTCCCCACACTACGAGCGAGAGGGAAAATGTAAAAACTACCATTAAACCAGCCCATGCGAGACTTACTATATCCATGCGAATTCTGTCCCCTATTTCTATGAATATGAAGAAACTATTCCATTATTGTTCACTAATAATAGTGAAATAACTGGTGCAGAGTCAAAAAAAGGGAGAGGTATTTGGTCACCATTGATGAACTACTCCAAAAAATCCACTTATCTTATAATGTAATGAGTTATTCTTATTATAGAATTTCTAGTAGAATCGACAAGATGGAAACACAAGTAAACAGGCACTTTTCGAAGTATCCAAGGAATCTGACTCACATGTGGAAAGAATAAGACTTTTTCTTTCTTTTATCATTTTTTATTTTTGGAAGTAAAACGAAGGGCAATTCTTCATCATCTAATCTAATAATGTCTGAGCATTCCGAGACTTTCATGAGTCTGTATCCAAAGTATCTTAGGTCCTTTCCAAAACTATTAATTGAATTCCCTCTCTGGCTATCCAATCTAATTGAAGACTCCGACGGATTTCCCTACACTACTTTAAGTTTTCTGGGAATCTGATAGGCAAAACTTTAGGTTAGAGAATAGAACCTCGAGAGCCAGGGGCTTAGAATTACGAAAAGAAAGTATCAAGAGTCTTTTCCTACATTTGTTATAATAGGGGATTTCAAGTCTATTGATGAGGCGGCACCCGGATTTGAACTGGGGAAAAAGGATTTGCAGTCCCCCGCCTTACCACTCGGCCATGCCGCCAAAACGATAGAAACTAGATTCCAATTTTCTCGTTTTTTTCAACTCCGAAAAAAAATATATGGATTTTCAGTCACAAAATAAAGGATTTGCAGTCCCCCGCCTTACCACTCGGCCATCTAGAATTCAGTACAAACCAGAACCATTAACTATTGACTGTATTACTGTAAATTCATGACCATTTTTGAATTCAAATCTACATTTATTGATTTCTAATAATATAAGAAAATAATTAGAAATGGATTTATAACAAAATCTATATTGAGTTTTTTTTCAATTAAAAAGAAATATTCTTCAATTTCAATTATAACAGTAATGATGACTATATGTAAACCCCAGAATAAGAACATACATTACGTTGTGTTATAGAGCTATAGCTCTATAATGGGGTATTTTATCTCTCTAGGGATGCTTTTGGGGAGTAATTCTCAATAAATTTTTGTATTTCAATTTTTCATTGAATACATTGAAGAGAAAATTGAATTTTTGTTTTTTGATAGAGCACAGCATGTGCTGTCCCAAATAGAACTGTACCACAATAAAAGAAGAAAAAGAGGCATATATATCTGTGCATTCTTTTTTATTTTAATAATAAACAAAATTAATAAATAAAAAAAACACAGGTTTTCTTACCGACTGCAATTCAATGATATTCTAAATATTCTATTCAAAATAGGTAAAAATAAATCTCTTTTCTGCAAATATTTTTTTGAACAATGAAATGCAAATACATGAAAAAAAAAGTAAAGTTGTTAAAAAAAAGTTTTCTATTTATTATATGTTTATCTGCTCGAATAGATCCAACCATGAATACATTTTTTTTATAGTATGCAATCGAATTGGAATATGTAATATCATAGGTGAAAATGAAATGACTTTTTTTTTCTAATCTTTACAAAACTCCATAAGTTCCAGTGGTATTTCTCAATTCTGTTCCATTTGGATCTCTTTCTTATAAAAAATTCCAATTGAATCCAGTCTCCGTTCATACGTATTTCATACATTCATTCCATATATCTTGGAATTGGATAAAATTTCATGTGATTCAGTAAACAGAATAGAAATTCCATTATTGCTAGATCGAATTCTATGGATATGATTCGGTGAAGAATGAGAGATGGGATGGGATTTTTTCAATAAACGGATAAATGGGAAATTTTAAAAAGATGCTCGGGGATGGAAAAGAGGGAACATCTACAATACCCGGATTTAATCAGATACAATTTGAAGGGTTTTATCGGTTTATTGTAAATGGGAAATTTTAAAAAGATGCTCGGGGATGGAAAAGAGGGAACATCTACAATACCCGGATTTAATCAGATACAATTTGAAGGGTTTTATCGGTTTATTGATGAGGGTTTAATAGAAGAACTTTCTAAATTTCCAAAAATTGAAGATATAGATCACGAAATTGAATTTCAATTATTTGTGGAAACATATCAATTGGTAGAACCTCTGATAAAAGAACGAGATGCTATCTATGAATCACTTACATATTCTTCTGAATTATATGTATCCGCGGGATTAATTTGGAAAACCAGTAGGAATATGCAAGAACAAAGAATTTTTATTGGAAACATTCCTTTAATGAATTCCCTTGGAACGTCTATAGTAAACGGAATATACAGAATTGTGATCAATCAAATATTGCAAAGTCCTGGTATCTATTACCAGTCAGAATTGGATCATAACGGGATTTCGGTCTATACCGGCACCATAATATCAGATTGGGGAGGCAGGTTAGAATTAGAGATTGATAAAAAAGCAAGAATATGGGCTCGTGTGAGTAGGAAACAGAAAATATCTATTCTAGTTCTATCATCAGCTATGGGTTCGAATCTAAGAGAAATTCTAGAGAATGTTTGCTACCCTGAAATTTTCGTATCTTTCTTGACCGATAAGGAGAAAAAAAAAATTGGGTCAAAAGAAA
>JAIUCV010001841.1:0-5000 GCA_026724425.1 Erythrophleum ivorense | reverse complement strand
GAGCGGCACTCGTCGAGGTATTTGTGCAAATAGATATAATCCATGTAATCGAAAAAACTATCAAAATGGAAGAATTTACGAAACAAACTCTAAGTATATGAAAGAACCCTTTTTTTGCAATTCCTATGATGCAATTGGAGCTTATCGGCAGAAAAGAATAAATTTAGATAGTCCTTTGTGGCTTCGGTGGCAATTAGATCAACGTGTTATTGTTATTGCTTCAAGAGAAGTTCCTATCGAAGTTCACTATGAATCTTTTGGTAACTATCATGAGATTTATGCACACTATCTAATAGTAAGAAGTGTAAAAAAAGAAACTTTTTGTATATATATTCGAACTACAGTTGGTCATATTTCTTTTTACCGAGAAATCGAGGAAGCTGTACAAGGTTTTTCTCAAGCCTGTTCATATGATACCTAATAATATGGTATTAAAAAAAGTAATTCTAGGACACCCGTGTAAATTCGGACCTCTCCGATTCAACTCGGACCATAGTTCCTGACCTAAAATTCTACGCAAATCAAGATTGAGAAAAGGAAGTTTTGTAATCATTGACTCAAACTCATTGTCGAATCCCATTCAGCAGAATATGGAGGTACTTATGGCGGAACGGGCCAATCTGGTATTTCACAATAAAGTGATAGATGGAACTGCTATTAAACGACTTATTAGCCGATTAATAGATCACTTCGGGATGGCATATACATCACACATCCTAGATCAAGTAAAGACTCTGGGTTTCCAGCAAGCCACTGCTACATCCATTTCATTAGGAATTGATGATCTTTTAACGATACCTTCTAAGGGCTGGCTTGTCCAAGATGCTGAACAACAAAGTTTGATTTTGGAAAAACACCATCATTATGGGAATGTACATGCGGTAGAAAAATTACGCCAATCTATTGAGATATGGTATGCTACAAGTGAATATTTGCGACAAGAAATGAATCCTAATTTTAGGATGACGGACCCTTTCAATCCAGTCCATATGATGTCTTTTTCGGGAGCTAGGGGAAATGCATCTCAAGTACATCAATTAGTAGGTATGAGAGGATTAATGTCGGATCCTCAAGGGCAAATGATTGATTTACCTATTCAAAGCAATTTACGCGAAGGACTGTCTTTAACAGAATATATTATTTCGTGCTATGGAGCCCGTAAAGGAGTTGTAGATACTGCGGTACGCACATCAGATGCTGGATATCTTACGCGTCGACTTGTTGAAGTAGTTCAACATATTGTTGTACGTAGAACAGATTGTGGCACTATCCGAGGGATTTCTCTTAGTCCTCGAAATAAAAATCGGATGATGTCAGAACGGATTTTTATCCAAACATTAACCGGTCGCGTCTTAGCAGACGATATATATATAGGTTCCCGATGTGTCGCCTTTCGAAATCAAGATCTTGGGATTGGACTTGTCAATCGATTCATAACTTTTGGAACACAATCAATATCTATTCGAACTCCCTTTACTTGTCGGAGCACATCTTGGATCTGTCGATTATGTTATGGTCGGAGTCCCACTCATGGTGACCTAGTTGAATTGGGGGAAGCTGTAGGTATTATTGCGGGTCAATCTATTGGCGAACCGGGGACTCAACTAACATTAAGAACTTTTCATACCGGCGGAGTATTTACAGGAGGTACAGCTGAACATGTACGAGCCCCTTATAATGGAAACATCAAATTCAATGAGGATTTGGTTCATCCTACACGTACACGTCATGGGCATCCTGCCTTTCTATGTTATATAGACTTGTCTGTAATTATTGAGAGCGAAGATATTATACATAGCGTGACTATTCCACCAAAAAGTTTTCTTTTAGTTCAAAATGATCAATATGTGGAATCAGAACAAGTAATTGCTGAGATTCGCGAGGGAACATACACTTTTCATTTTAAAGAGAGGGTTAGAAAGTATATTTATTCTGACTCAGAGGGCGAAATGCACTGGAGTACTGATGTATCCCATGCACCTGAATTTACATATAGTAATGTCCATCTCTTACCAAAAACAAGTCATTTATGGATATTATCAGGAGGTTCATGTGGATCTAGTCTAATTCTTTTTTCGATCCACAAAGATCAAGATCAAATGAACATACCCTTTCTTTCCGTCGAAAGAAAATATATTTCTAGCCTCTCAGTGAATAATGATCAAGTGGGCCAAAAATTTTTCAGTTCGGATTTTTCTGAAAAAAAAAAATACGGGATTCCCGATTATTCGGAATTGAATGGAATCGTAGGTACTAGTCATTATAATTTCATATATTCTGCTATTTTTCATGAGAACTCGGATTTATTAGCAAAAAGGCGAAGAAATAGATTTCTCATTCCATTCCAATCGATTCAAGAGCAAGAGAAAGAATTCATACCGCATTCAGGTATCTCGATTGAAATACCCATAAATGGTATTTTCCGTAGAAATAGTATTTTTGCCTTTTTTGATGATCCTAGATACAGAAGAAAGAGTTCCGGCATTCTTAAATACGGGACTCTAAAGGTGGATTCAATCATCCAAAAAGAGGATATGATTGAGTATCGAGGAGTCCAAAAATTTAAGACAAAATATGAAATGAAAGTGGATCGCTTTTTTTTCATTCCTGAGGAAGTGCATATTTTACCCGAATCCTCTGCCATAATGGTAAAGAACTATAGTATCATTGGAGTCGATACACGAATCACTTTAAATATAAGAAGCCAAGTTGGCGGGTTGATCCGAGTGGAGAGAAAAAAAAAAAGGATTGAACTCAAAATATTTTCGGGGGATATCCATTTTCCGGACAAGACAGATAAGATATCCCGGCACAGTGGCATCTTGATACCGCCAGGAAGAGGAAAAACAAATTCTAAAGAATCAAAAAAATTTAAAAGTTGGATTTATGTCCAACGGATCACACCAACCAAGAAAAAGTTTTTTGTTTTGGTGCGGCCCGTAGCCACCTATGAGATAGCGGACAGTATAAATTTGGCAACACTCTTCCCACAAGATCTCTTTCGGGAAAAGGATAATATTAAACTTCGAGTTTTCAACTATATCCTTTATGGAAATGGCAAACCAACTCGAGGAATTTCTGACACAAGTATTCAATTGGTTCGAACTTGTTTAGTCTTGAATTGGGACCAAGACAACAAAAATGATTCCCTCGAGGAGGTCCGCGCTTTCTTTGTTGAAGTAAGTACAAAGGGTTTGATTCGAGATTTCATAAGAATTGGCTTAGTGAAATCCCATATTTCTTATATAAGAAAAAGGAATAATCCGCCAGATTCGGGATTGATCTCTGCGGATCACATGAATCCGTTTTATTCGACTTCTCCCAAGGCTGGCATTCTTCAACAATCACTTAGACAAAATCACGGAACTATTCGTATGTTCTTAAATAGAAATAAGGAATCCCAATCTTTGTTAATTTTATCATCCTCTAATTGTTTTAGAATAGGTCCGTTTAATCATGTAAAATATCACAATGTGATAAACCAATCAATAAAAAAAAATCCTCTAATTACAATTAAAAATTCGTTGGGCCCCTTAGGGACAGCCGTTCAAATTTCGAATTTTTATTCATTTTTGCCTTTCCTAACTTATAATCAGATCTCTGTAATTAAATATTTGCAACTTGATAACTTAAAATATATTTTTCAAGCAATTAACTCTTATTTAATCGATGAAAACGGAAGAATTTTGAATCTAGATCCATACAGTAACGTTGTTTTGAATCCATTCAAATTGAATTGGTATTTTCTTCATCAAAATTATCATCATAATTATTGTGAGGAAACGTCCACAATAATAAGTCTTGGACAATTTTTTTGTGAAAATGTATGTATAGCCAAAAAAGAACCACACCTAAAATCAGGTCAAGTTTTAATTGTTCAAAGGGATTCTGTAGTAATAAGATCCGCTAAGCCCTATTTGGCTACTCCGGGAGCAAAAGTTCATGGGCATTACAGAGAAATTCTTTACGAAGGGGATACATTAGTTACATTTATATATGAAAAATCGCGATCCGGTGATATAACACAGGGTCTTCCGAAAGTAGAACAAGTGTTAGAAGTCCGCTCGATTGATTCAATATCGCTGAACTTAGAAAAGCGGATTAAGGGTTGGAACAAGTGTATAACGAGAATTCTTGGAATTCCTTGGGGATTCTTGATTGGTGCCGAGCTAACTATAGGGCAAAGTCGTATTTCTTTGGTTAATAAGATTCAAAAGGTTTATCGATCCCAGGGGGTGCAGATTCATAATAGGCATATCGAAATTATTGTACGTCAAATAACATCCAAAGTTTTGGTTTCAGAAGAGGGAATGTCTAATGTTTTTTTACCTGGAGAACTTATTGGATTGTTACGAGCAGAACGAACGGGGCGTGCTTTAGAAGAAGCAATCTGTTATCGAGCCATTTTATTAGGAATAACGCGAGCATCTTTGAGTACTCAAAGTTTTATATCCGAAGCAAGTTTTCAAGAAACTGCTCGAGTTTTAGCAAAAGCTGCTCTTCGGGGTCGTATTGATTGGTTAAAGGGCCTGAAAGAAAATGTTGTTCTAGGGGGGGTAATCCCCGCCGGGACCGGATTCAACAAAGGGTTGGTGCATTGTTCAAGGCAACATACCAACATTCTTTTGGAAAAAAAAACAAAGAATTTATCTTTATTCGAGGGAGATATGAGAGATATTTTATTCTACCACAGGGAATTTTGTGCCTCTTCTATTTCAAAATCTGCCTTTTCTAGGATTTAATAATTCCTAATAGCGGATTCCTATTTTGAATTTCATTTTTTGTTGTTTGCTGTAGTCGTTTGCTTTGTTAATTTGTTAACACTAAAAAAGATAATAATGAATACAAAATAATGGCTCGGTTCATGCATAAATGGCCATCCCCGATACAAGCGAAGGTTCCATCGGAACAAATTTTTATTTTAGTTTTGGGTACCCCCCTTTTTAAGTGTGAAAAGAAATGACAAAAAGATATTGGAACATCGATTTGGAAGAGATGAT
>JAIUCV010001840.1:25000-27500 GCA_026724425.1 Erythrophleum ivorense | reverse complement strand
AATAAAGAAAGGGGCAGTTCGGGTGCTACGTCGACTACTAGAGCTCGTGAGCTCAAGTGCTTTAAGTGTCAAGGCTTTGGACACTATGCCCATGAGTGTAGAAACAAACGGATGATGTTCATCAGGGACAATGGCGAAGTTGAGTCCGAAGATGAGGAGATTGTCTATCAGCCAGCACGCGAACCCGAACTTGAGGAAGATGAAGCCGCGCCGGTATCTGGTAAACTTCTGGTCGCCAGAAGACTATTGAGTACTCATATCCGAACCGAGAAAGAAGAACAGAGAGAGAATCTCTTCCACTCTCGTTGCCTTGTCAAGGAGAAAGTGTGCAGCCTTATTATAGATGGGGGCAGTTGTACCAACGTGGCTAGTGAGACTATGGTTCAGAAGTTAGGACTTGAAACCAAAAAGCATCCTAAGCCTTACCAGCTGCAGTGGATCAACGAGACTGGAGACATGAGTGTAAAAGAACAAGTGGTCGTACCACTTTCGATTGGTCATTACGAGGATGAGATTTTATGTGATGTCTTACCCATGGACGCAGGCCACATCATTTTGGGTCGACCTTGGCAGTCAGATAGACGTGTGCTACATGATGGTTTTACCAACAAATACACCTTTGTGCATAAGGGCCGTAAGACCACACTTACTCCTCTGTCGCCACAGGAAGTCTACGAGGACCAAGTCCAGTTGATTGGCCAAAGGACTAAGCCTCGACCAGAGAAGGATCCAGTCGGGCCGAACAAGCCATCCAACTATTTGATCAAGTCTAAACAGGTTAAAGGTTCCAACTCTTCCGATAAACCTTTCCTTCTATTTATCTTCAAGGAAACACTTAATCTTTTGACTAACATTGCACCGGCCATTCCGAGTGAGATTACTAAGCTTTTGCAGGAATTTAAAGATGTGTTTCCAGATGATAGTCCACAAGGATTGCCACCAGTCCGCGGCATTGAGCATCAGATAGATTTCGTTCCTGGATCGTCTCTGCCGAACCGACCAGCTTACAGAACCAACCCCGTTGAGACCAAGGAACTTCAGCGCCAAATTGATGAGCTAATGGACAAAGGACACATTCGGGAAAGCATGAGTCCTTGTGCTGTTCCAGTCCTTCTCGTGCCCAAGAAAGACGGTAGCTGGCGCATGTGTGTTGATTGCCGCGCAATCAACAATATCACTGTAAAGTATCGCCACCCCATCCCTAGACTTGATGACATGTTAGATGAATTGCATGGTTCTTGCATTTTCTCTAAGATAGATTTGAAAAGTGGATATCATCAGATTAGGATGAAGGAGGGTGACGAATGGAAAACTGCATTTAAGACCAAACATGGATTATATGAATGGCTTGTCATGCCATTTGGGTTAACTAATGCACCTAGTACATTCATGCGATTGATGAACCATGTTCTTAGATCATTTATTGGGCATTTTGTTGTTGTCTATTTTGATGATATTTTGATCTACAGTAAGAACATGACCGAGCATATAGAACACCTCACTTCTGTTTTGCATGTTCTTAGAAAGGAGAAATTATTTGCAAATATCAAGAAGTGCACCTTTGGCACAGATAACGTTGTGTTTCTAGGATTTGTTGTGAGTGCAGATGGTGTTCAGGTGGACGAGGAAAAGGTTACAGCCATCCGAGATTGGCCCAGTCCAACCACCGTCGGAGAAGTCAGGAGCTTCCACGGCCTAGCCGGATTCTATAGACGATTTGTCCGTGATTTCAGTACCTTAGCCGCACCGTTAACCGAAGTGATTAAAAAAGAAGTTGGGTTCAAGTGGGAGAAGGCTCAAGAGGATGCGTTCCAAGCGCTCAAAGACCGCCTTACTAACGCTCCTGTTCTTGTTTTGCCTAACTTTTTAAAGACTTTTGAGATTGAATGTGATGCTTCAGGTGTTGGCATAGGAGCCGTTTTGATGCAGGACAGGAAACCAATCGCTTTCTTTAGCGAGAAACTTGGTGGTGCCACTCTCAACTACCCCACTTACGACAAGGAGTTGTACGCCTTAGTCCGTGCCTTGCAAACTTGGCAACACTATCTCTGGCCGAAAGAGTTTGTCATCCATACTGACCACGAGTCACTGAAACATCTTAAGGGCCAGCAGAAATTGAACAAGAGGCACGCCAGGTGGGTTGAATTCATCGAAACCTTTCCATACGTCATCAAGTACAAAAAAGGTAAGGACAATGTCGTGGCCGACGCATTGTCCCGGAGGTATACGCTTCTTTCAACCCTTGACGCTAAATTGTTAGGTTTTGAGCAAATAAAAGACTTGTATGAATCTGATTTTGATTTTGCTGAAATTTATAAGTCTTGCTCTAAGTTTGCCACAGGACGATATTCTAGACAAGATGGGTTTCTCTTTTATGAGAACCGTCTCTGTGTACCTAACTGTTCCTTGAGAGATCTTTTTGTTAGGGAAGCACATGGAGGAGGCTTGATGGGACACTTTGGTGTTGCCAAAACCTTGCAGGTTATGCGTGATCATTTTC
>JAIUCV010001839.1:0-61629 GCA_026724425.1 Erythrophleum ivorense | reverse complement strand
CATCAAGTGGGGCCCACGCCGAATGAGCGTCCAAGATCCTTTTGGGAAATGATATATGCGATTGCGCGTTATATACAAACGGGTGCGATCATACCAGCACTAATGCACCGGATCCCATCAGAACTCCGCAGTTAAGCGTGCTTGGGCGAGAGTAGTACTAGGATGGGTGACCTCCCGGGAAGTCCTCGTGTTGCACCCCATTTTTTTTTTTTTTTTCGTTTTAAATCCGAAAATTCTGGAAGGCGTATCTGTAAGACCGTGTGGACGTACACCGCCCACAGCCCCTTCTCGCGAAGCCCCAAGAGTGCTTTTGGTGTCTAAACATCGTTTGTGCCCAAAATAACGACGTTTAGACGCTTGTCCGGGCCATTTTCTACTACGGACTCCGAATCAAAGAATACAAAGCGGTATGCTACGTGTTCTTAGGATGCATCCATCATTCCTCTCTTAGAAAGCCTACCCAACAGTCCAGACCGGGCCTAAGCATCAAGTGGGGCCCACGCCGAATGAGCGTCCAAGATCCTTTTGGGAAATGATATATGCGATTGCGCGTTATATACAAACGGGTGCGATCATACCAGCACTAATGCACCGGATCCCATCAGAACTCCGCAGTTAAGCGTGCTTGGGCGAGAGTAGTACTAGGATGGGTGACCTCCCGGGAAGTCCTCGTGTTGCACCCCATTTTTTTTTTTTTTTTTTCGTTTTAAATCCGAAAATTCTGGAAGGCGTATCTGTAAGACCGTGTGGACGTACACCGCCCACAGCCCCTTCTCGCTAAGCCCCAAGAGTGCTTTAGGTGTCCAAAACATCGTTTGTGCCCAAAATAACGACGTTTAGACGCTTTTCCGGGCCATTTTCTACTACGGACTCCGAATCAAAGAATACAAAGCGGTATGCTACGTGTTCTTAGGATGCATCCATCATTCCTCTCTTAGAAAGCCTACCCAACAGTCCAGACCGGGCCTAAGCATCAAGTGGGGCCCACGCCGAATGAGCGTCCAAGATCCTTTTGGGAAATGATATATGCGATTGCGCGTTATATACAAACGGGGTGCGATCATACCAGCACTAATGCACCGGATCCCATCAGAACTCCGCAGGTAAGCGTGCTTGGGCGAGAGTAGTACTAGGATGGGTGACCTCCCGGGAAGTCCTCGTGTTGCACCCCATTTTTTTTTTTTTTTTTCGTTTTAAATCCGAAAATTCTGGAAGGCGTATCTGTAAGACCGTGTGGACGTACACCGCCCACAGCCCCTTCTCGCGAAGCCCCAAGAGTGCTTTAGGTGTCTAAACATCGTTTGTGCCCAAAATAACGACGTTTAGACGCTTTTCCGGGCCATTTTCTACTACGGACTCCGAATCAAAGAATACAAAGCGGTATGCTACGTGTTTCTTAGGATGCATCCATCTTTCCTCTCTTAGAAAGCCTACCCAACAGTCCGGACCGGGCCTAAGCATCAAGTGGGGCCCACGCCGAATGAGCGTCCAAGATCCTTTTGGGAAAGGATATATGCGATTGCGCGTTATATACAAACGGGAGGGATCATACCAGCACTAATGCACCGGATCCCATCAGAACTCCGCAGTTAAGCGTGCTTGGGCGAGAGTAGTACTAGGATGGGTGACCTCCCGGGAAGTCCTCGTGTTGCACCCCATTTTTTTTTTTTTTTTTTCGTTTTAAATCCGAAAATTCTGGAAGGCGTATCTGTAAGACCGTGTGGACGTACACCGCCCACAGCCCCTTCTCGCGAAGCCCCAAGAGTGCTTTAGGTGTCTAAACATCGTTTGTGCCCAAAATAACGACGTTTAGACGCTTTTCCGGGCCATTTTCTACTACGGACTCCGAATCAAAGAATACAAAGCGGTATGCTACGTGTTCTTAGGATGCATCCATCATTCCTCTCTTAGAAAGCCTACCCAACAGTCCAGACCGGGCCTAAGCATCAAGTGGGGCCCACGCCGAATGAGCGTCCAAGATCCTTTTGGGAAATGATATATGCGATTGCGCGTTATATACAAACGGGTGCGATCATACCAGCACTAATGCACCGGATCCCATCAGAACTCCGCAGTTAAGCGTGCTTGGGCGAGAGTAGTACTAGGATGGGTGACCTCCCGGGAAGTCCTCGTGTTGCACCCCATTTTTTTTTTTTTTTTTCGTTTTAAATCCGAAAATTCTGGAAGGCGTATCTGTAAGACCGTGTGGACGTACACCGCCCACAGCCCCTTCTCGCGAAGCCCCAAGAGTGCTTTAGGTGTCTAAACATCGTTTGTGCCCAAAATAACGACGTTTAGACGCTTTTCCGGGCCATTTTCTACTACGGACTCCGAATCAAAGAATACAAAGCGGTATGCTACGTGTTCTTAGGATGCATCCATCATTCCTCTCTTAGAAAGCCTACCCAACAGTCCAGACCGGGCCTAAGCATCAAGTGGGGCCCACGCCGAATGAGCGTCCAAGATCCTTTTGGGAAATGATATATGCGATTGCGCGTTATATACAAACGGGTGCGATCATACCAGCACTAATGCACCGGATCCCATCAGAACTCCGCAGTTAAGCGTGCTTGGGCGAGAGTAGTACTAGGATGGGTGACCTCCCGGGAAGTCCTCGTGTTGCACCCCATTTTTTTTTTTTTTTTTTTTCGTTTTAAATCCGAAAATTCTGGAAGGCGTATCTGTAAGACCGTGTGGACGTACACCGCCCACAGCCCCTTCTCGCGAAGCCCCAAGAGTGCTTTAGGTGTCTAAACATCGTTTGTGCCCAAAATAACGACGTTTAGACGCTTTTCCGGGCCATTTTCTACTACGGACTCCGAATCAAAGAATACAAAGCGGTATGCTACGTGTTCTTAGGATGCATCCATCATTCCTCTCTTAGAAAGCCTACCCAACAGTCCAGACCGGGCCTAAGCATCAAGTGGGGCCCACGCCGAATGAGCGTCCAAGATCCTTTTGGGAAATGATATATGCGATTGCGCGTTATATACAAACGGGTGCGATCATACCAGCACTAATGCACCGGATCCCATCAGAACTCCGCAGTTAAGCGTGCTTGGGCGAGAGTAGTACTAGGATGGGTGACCTCCCGGGAAGTCCTCGTGTTGCACCCCATTTTTTTTTTTTTTTTCGTTTTAAATCCTAAAATTCTGGAAGGCGTATCTGTAAGACCGTGTGGACGTACACCGCCCACAGCCCCTTCTCGCGAAGCCCCAAGAGTGCTTTAGGTGTCTAAACATCGTTTGTGCCCAAAATAACGACGTTTAGACGCTTTTCCGGGCCATTTTCTACTACGGACTCCGAATCAAAGAATACAAAGCGGTATGCTACGTGTTCTTAGGATGCATCCATCTTTCCTCTCTTAGAAAGCCTACCCAACAGTCCGGACCGGGCCTAAGCATCAAGTGGGGCCCACGCCGAATGAGCGTCCAAGATCCTTTTGGGAAAGGATATATGCGATTGCGCGTTATATACAAACGGGTGGGATCATACCAGCACTAATGCACCGGATCCCATCAGAACTCCGCAGTTAAGCGTGCTTGGGCGAGAGTAGTACTAGGATGGGTGACCTCCCGGGAAGTCCTCGTGTTGCACCCCATTTTTTTTTTTTTTTTCTCGTTTTAAATCCGAAAATTCTGGAAGGCGTATCTGTAAGACCGTGTGGACGTACACCGCCCACAGCCCCTTCTCGCGAAGCCCCAAGAGTGATTTAGGTGTCTAAACATCGTTTGTGCCCAAAATAACGACGTTTAGACGCTTTTTTCGGGCCATTTTCTACTACGGACTCCGAATCAAAGAATACAAAGCGGTATGCTACGTGTTCTTAGGATGCATCCATCTTTCCTCTCTTAGAAAGCCTACCCAACAGTCCGGACCGGGCCTAAGCATCAAGTGGGGCCCACGCCGAATGAGCGTCCAAGATCCTTTTGGGAAAGGATATATGCGATTGCGCGTTATATACAAACGGGTGGGATCATACCAGCACTAATGCACCGGATCCCATCAGAACTCCGCAGTTAAGCGTGCTTGGGCGAGAGTAGTACTAGGATGGGTGACCTCCCGGGAAGTCCTCGTGTTGCACCCCATTTTTTTTTTTTTTTTTTCGTTTTAAATCCGAAAATTCTGGAAGGCGTATCTGTAAGACCGTGTGGACGTACACCGCCCACAGCCCCTTCTCGCGAAGCCCCAAGAGTGCTTTTGGTGTCTAAACATCGTTTGTGCCCAAAATAACGACGTTTAGACGCTTGTCCGGGCCATTTTCTACTACGGACTCCGAATCAAAGAATACAAAGCGGTATGCTACGTGTTCTTAGGATGCATCCATCATTCCTCTCTTAGAAAGCCTACCCAACAGTCCAGACCGGGCCTAAGCATCAAGTGGGGCCCACGCCGAATGAGCGTCCAAGATCCTTTTGGGAAATGATATATGCGATTGCGCGTTATATACAAACGGGTGCGATCATACCAGCACTAATGCACCGGATCCCATCAGAACTCCGCAGTTAAGCGTGCTTGGGCGAGAGTAGTACTAGGATGGGTGACCTCCCGGGAAGTCCTCGTGTTGCACCCCATTTTTTTTTTTTTTTTTTCGTTTTAAATCCGAAAATTCTGGAAGGCGTATCTGTAAGACCGTGTGGACGTACACCGCCCACAGCCCCTTCTCGCTAAGCCCCAAGAGTGCTTTAGGTGTCCAAAACATCGTTTGTGCCCAAAATAACGACGTTTAGACGCTTTTCCGGGCCATTTTCTACTACGGACTCCGAATCAAAGAATACAAAGCGGTATGCTACGTGTTCTTAGGATGCATCCATCATTCCTCTCTTAGAAAGCCTACCCAACAGTCCAGACCGGGCCTAAGCATCAAGTGGGGCCCACGCCGAATGAGCGTCCAAGATCCTTTTGGGAAATGATATATGCGATTGCGCGTTATATACAAACGGGTGCGATCATACCAGCACTAATGCACCGGATCCCATCAGAACTCCGCAGGTAAGCGTGCTTGGGCGAGAGTAGTACTAGGATGGGTGACCTCCCGGGAAGTCCTCGTGTTGCACCCCATTTTTTTTTTTTTTTTTCGTTTTAAATCCGAAAATTCTGGAAGGCGTATCTGTAAGACCGTGTGGACGTACACCGCCCACAGCCCCTTCTCGCGAAGCCCCAAGAGTGCTTTAGGTGTCTAAACATCGTTTGTGCCCAAAATAACGACGTTTAGACGCTTTTCCGGGCCATTTTCTACTACGGACTCCGAATCAAAGAATACAAAGCGGTATGCTACGTGTTCTTAGGATGCATCCATCATTCCTCTCTTAGAAAGCCTACCCAACAGTCCAGACCGGGCCTAAGCATCAAGTGGGGCCCACGCCGAATGAGCGTCCAAGATCCTTTTGGGAAATGATATATGCGATTGCGCGTTATATACAAACGGGTGCGATCATACCAGCACTAATGCACCGGATCCCATCAGAACTCCGCAGTTAAGCGTGCTTGGGCGAGAGTAGTACTAGGATGGGTGACCTCCCGGGAAGTCCTCGTGTTGCACCCCATTTTTTTTTTTTTTTTTCGTTTTAAATCCGAAAATTCTGGAAGGCGTATCTGTAAGACCGTGTGGACGTACACCGCCCACAGCCCCTTCTCGCGAAGCCCCAAGAGTGCTTTAGGTGTCTAAACATCGTTTGTGCCCAAAATAACGACGTTTAGACGCTTTTTTCGGGCCATTTTCTACTACGGACTCCGAATCAAAGAATACAAAGCGGTATGCTACGTGTTCTTAGGATGCATCCATCTTTCCTCTCTTAGAAAGCCTACCCAACAGTCCGGACCGGGCCTAAGCATCAAGTGGGGCCCACGCCGAATGAGCGTCCAAGATCCTTTTGGGAAAGGATATATGCGATTGCGCGTTATATACAAACGGGTGGGATCATACCAGCACTAATGCACCGGATCCCATCAGAACTCCGCAGTTAAGCGTGCTTGGGCGAGAGTAGTACTAGGATGGGTGACCTCCCGGGAAGTCCTCGTGTTGCACCCCATTTTTTTTTTTTTTTTTTTCGTTTTAAATCCGAAAATTCTGGAAGGCGTATCTGTAAGACCGTGTGGACGTACACCGCCCACAGCCCCTTCTCGCGAAGCCCCAAGAGTGCTTTTGGTGTCTAAACATCGTTTGTGCCCAAAATAACGACGTTTAGACGCTTGTCCGGGCCATTTTCTACTACGGACTCCGAATCAAAGAATACAAAGCGGTATGCTACGTGTTCTTAGGATGCATCCATCATTCCTCTCTTAGAAAGCCTACCCAACAGTCCAGACCGGGCCTAAGCATCAAGTGGGGCCCACGCCGAATGAGCGTCCAAGATCCTTTTGGGAAATGATATATGCGATTGCGCGTTATATACAAACGGGTGCGATCATACCAGCACTAATGCACCGGATCCCATCAGAACTCCGCAGTTAAGCGTGCTTGGGCGAGAGTAGTACTAGGATGGGTGACCTCCCGGGAAGTCCTCGTGTTGCACCCCATTTTTTTTTTTTTTTTTTCGTTTTAAATCCGAAAATTCTGGAAGGCGTATCTGTAAGACCGTGTGGACGTACACCGCCCACAGCCCCTTCTCGCTAAGCCCCAAGAGTGCTTTAGGTGTCCAAAACATCGTTTGTGCCCAAAATAACGACGTTTAGACGCTTTTCCGGGCCATTTTCTACTACGGACTCCGAATCAAAGAATACAAAGCGGTATGCTACGTGTTCTTAGGATGCATCCATCATTCCTCTCTTAGAAAGCCTACCCAACAGTCCAGACCGGGCCTAAGCATCAAGTGGGGCCCACGCCGAATGAGCGTCCAAGATCCTTTTGGGAAATGATATATGCGATTGCGCGTTATATACAAACGGGTGCGATCATACCAGCACTAATGCACCGGATCCCATCAGAACTCCGCAGGTAAGCGTGCTTGGGCGAGAGTAGTACTAGGATGGGTGACCTCCCGGGAAGTCCTCGTGTTGCACCCCATTTTTTTTTTTTTTTTTCGTTTTAAATCCGAAAATTCTGGAAGGCGTATCTGTAAGACCGTGTGGACGTACACCGCCCACAGCCCCTTCTCGCGAAGCCCCAAGAGTGCTTTAGGTGTCTAAACATCGTTTGTGCCCAAAATAACGACGTTTAGACGCTTTTCCGGGCCATTTTCTACTACGGACTCCGAATCAAAGAATACAAAGCGGTATGCTACGTGTTCTTAGGATGCATCCATCTTTCCTCTCTTAGAAAGCCTACCCAACAGTCCGGACCGGGCCTAAGCATCAAGTGGGGCCCACGCCGAATGAGCGTCCAAGATCCTTTTGGGAAAGGATATATGCGATTGCGCGTTATATACAAACGGGAGGGATCATACCAGCACTAATGCACCGGATCCCATCAGAACTCCGCAGTTAAGCGTGCTTGGGCGAGAGTAGTACTAGGATGGGTGACCTCCCGGGAAGTCCTCGTGTTGCACCCCATTTTTTTTTTTTTTTTTTCGTTTTAAATCCGAAAATTCTGGAAGGCGTATCTGTAAGACCGTGTGGACGTACACCGCCCACAGCCCCTTCTCGCGAAGCCCCAAGAGTGCTTTAGGTGTCTAAACATCGTTTGTGCCCAAAATAACGACGTTTAGACGCTTTTCCGGGCCATTTTCTACTACGGACTCCGAATCAAAGAATACAAAGCGGTATGCTACGTGTTCTTAGGATGCATCCATCATTCCTCTCTTAGAAAGCCTACCCAACAGTCCAGACCGGGCCTAAGCATCAAGTGGGGCCCACGCCGAATGAGCGTCCAAGATCCTTTTGGGAAATGATATATGCGATTGCGCGTTATATACAAACGGGTGCGATCATACCAGCACTAATGCACCGGATCCCATCAGAACTCCGCAGTTAAGCGTGCTTGGGCGAGAGTAGTACTAGGATGGGTGACCTCCCGGGAAGTCCTCGTGTTGCACCCCATTTTTTTTTTTTTTTTTCGTTTTAAATCCGAAAATTCTGGAAGGCGTATCTGTAAGACCGTGTGGACGTACACCGCCCACAGCCCCTTCTCGCGAAGCCCCAAGAGTGCTTTAGGTGTCTAAACATCGTTTGTGCCCAAAATAACGACGTTTAGACGCTTTTCCGGGCCATTTTCTACTACGGACTCCGAATCAAAGAATACAAAGCGGTATGCTACGTGTTCTTAGGATGCATCCATCATTCCTCTCTTAGAAAGCCTACCCAACAGTCCAGACCGGGCCTAAGCATCAAGTGGGGCCCACGCCGAATGAGCGTCCAAGATCCTTTTGGGAAATGATATATGCGATTGCGCGTTATATACAAACGGGTGCGATCATACCAGCACTAATGCACCGGATCCCATCAGAACTCCGCAGTTAAGCGTGCTTGGGCGAGAGTAGTACTAGGATGGGTGACCTCCCGGGAAGTCCTCGTGTTGCACCCCATTTTTTTTTTTTTTTTCGTTTTAAATCCGAAAATTCTGGAAGGCGTATCTGTAAGACCGTGTGGACGTACACCGCCCACAGCCCCTTCTCGCGAAGCCCCAAGAGTGCTTTAGGTGTCTAAACATCGTTTGTGCCCAAAATAACGACGTTTAGACGCTTTTCCGGGCCATTTTCTACTACGGACTCCGAATCAAAGAATACAAAGCGGTATGCTACGTGTTCTTAGGATGCATCCATCATTCCTCTCTTAGAAAGCCTACCCAACAGTCCAGACCGGGCCTAAGCATCAAGTGGGGCCCACGCCGAATGAGCGTCCAAGATCCTTTTGGGAAATGATATATGCGATTGCGCGTTATATACAAACGGGTGCGATCATACCAGCACTAATGCACCGGATCCCATCAGAACTCCGCAGTTAAGCGTGCTTGGGCGAGAGTAGTACTAGGATGGGTGACCTCCCGGGAAGTCCTCGTGTTGCACCCCATTTTTTTTTTTTTTTTTCGTTTTAAATCCGAAAATTCTGGAAGGCGTATCTGTAAGACCGTGTGGACGTACACCGCCCACAGCCCCTTCTCGCGAAGCCCCAAGAGTGCTTTAGGTGTCTAAACATCGTTTGTGCCCAAAATAACGACGTTTAGACGCTTTTCCGGGCCATTTTCTACTACGGACTCCGAATCAAAGAATACAAAGCGGTATGCTACGTGTTCTTAGGATGCATCCATCTTTCCTCTCTTAGAAAGCCTACCCAACAGTCCGGACCGGGCCTAAGCATCAAGTGGGGCCCACGCCGAATGAGCGTCCAAGATCCTTTTGGGAAAGGATATATGCGATTGCGCGTTATATACAAACGGGTGGGATCATACCAGCACTAATGCACCGGATCCCATCAGAACTCCGCAGTTAAGCGTGCTTGGGCGAGAGTAGTACTAGGATGGGTGACCTCCCGGGAAGTCCTCGTGTTGCACCCCATTTTTTTTTTTTTTTTTTCGTTTTAAATCCGAAAATTCTGGAAGGCGTATCTGTAAGACCGTGTGGACGTACACCGCCCACAGCCCCTTCTCGCGAAGCCCCAAGAGTGCTTTTGGTGTCTAAACATCGTTTGTGCCCAAAATAACGACGTTTAGACGCTTGTCCGGGCCATTTTCTACTACGGACTCCGAATCAAAGAATACAAAGCGGTATGCTACGTGTTCTTAGGATGCATCCATCATTCCTCTCTTAGAAAGCCTACCCAACAGTCCAGACCGGGCCTAAGCATCAAGTGGGGCCCACGCCGAATGAGCGTCCAAGATCCTTTTGGGAAATGATATATGCGATTGCGCGTTATATACAAACGGGTGCGATCATACCAGCACTAATGCACCGGATCCCATCAGAACTCCGCAGTTAAGCGTGCTTGGGCGAGAGTAGTACTAGGATGGGTGACCTCCCGGGAAGTCCTCGTGTTGCACCCCATTTTTTTTTTTTTTTTTCGTTTTAAATCCGAAAATTCTGGAAGGCGTATCTGTAAGACCGTGTGGACGTACACCGCCCACAGCCCCTTCTCGCGAAGCCCCAAGAGTGCTTTAGGTGTCCAAACATCGTTTGTGCCCAAAATAACGACGTTTAGACGCTTTTCCGGGCCATTTTCTACTACGGACTCCGAATCAAAGAATACAAAGCGGTATGCTACGTGTTCTTAGGATGCATCCATCATTCCTCTCTTAGAAAGCCTACCCAACAGTCCAGACCGGGCCTAAGCATCAAGTGGGGCCCACGCCGAATGAGCGTCCAAGATCCTTTTGGGAAATGATATATGCGATTGCGCGTTATATACAAACGGGTGCGATCATACCAGCACTAATGCACCGGATCCCATCAGAACTCCGCAGTTAAGCGTGCTTGGGCGAGAGTAGTACTAGGATGGGTGACCTCCCGGGAAGTCCTCGTGTTGCACCCCATTTTTTTTTTTTTTTTTCGTTTTAAATCCGAAAATTCTGGAAGGCGTATCTGTAAGACCGTGTGGACGTACACCGCCCACAGCCCCTTCTCGCGAAGCCCCAAGAGTGCTTTAGGTGTCTAAACATCGTTTGTGCCCAAAATAACGACGTTTAGACGCTTTTCCGGGCCATTTTCTACTACGGACTCCGAATCAAAGAATACAAAGCGGTATGCTACGTGTTCTTAGGATGCATCCATCTTTCCTCTCTTAGAAAGCCTACCCAACAGTCCGGACCGGGCCTAAGCATCAAGTGGGGCCCACGCCGAATGAGCGTCCAAGATCCTTTTGGGAAAGGATATATGCGATTGCGCGTTATATACAAACGGGAGGGATCATACCAGCACTAATGCACCGGATCCCATCAGAACTCCGCAGTTAAGCGTGCTTGGGCGAGAGTAGTACTAGGATGGGTGACCTCCCGGGAAGTCCTCGTGTTGCACCCCATTTTTTTTTTTTTTTTTTCGTTTTAAATCCGAAAATTCTGGAAGGCGTATCTGTAAGACCGTGTGGACGTACACCGCCCACAGCCCCTTCTCGCGAAGCCCCAAGAGTGCTTTAGGTGTCTAAACATCGTTTGTGCCCAAAATAACGACGTTTAGACGCTTTTCCGGGCCATTTTCTACTACGGACTCCGAATCAAAGAATACAAAGCGGTATGCTACGTGTTCTTAGGATGCATCCATCATTCCTCTCTTAGAAAGCCTACCCAACAGTCCAGACCGGGCCTAAGCATCAAGTGGGGCCCACGCCGAATGAGCGTCCAAGATCCTTTTGGGAAATGATATATGCGATTGCGCGTTATATACAAACGGGTGCGATCATACCAGCACTAATGCACCGGATCCCATCAGAACTCCGCAGTTAAACGTGCTTGGGCGAGAGTAGTACTAGGATGGGTGACCTCCCGGGAAGTCCTCGTGTTGCACCCCATTTTTTTTTTTTTTTTTCGTTTTAAATCCGAAAATTCTGGAAGGCGTATCTGTAAGACCGTGTGGACGTACACCGCCCACAGCCCCTTCTCGCGAAGCCCCAAGAGTGCTTTAGGTGTCTAAACATCGTTTGTGCCCAAAATAACGACGTTTAGACGCTTTTCCGGGCCATTTTCTACTACGGACTCCGAATCAAAGAATACAAAGCGGTATGCTACGTGTTCTTAGGATGCATCCATCATTCCTCTCTTAGAAAGCCTACCCAACAGTCCAGACCGGGCCTAAGCATCAAGTGGGGCCCACGCCGAATGAGCGTCCAAGATCCTTTTGGGAAATGATATATGCGATTGCGCGTTATATACAAACGGGTGCGATCATACCAGCACTAATGCACCGGATCCCATCAGAACTCCGCAGTTAAGCGTGCTTGGGCGAGAGTAGTACTAGGATGGGTGACCTCCCGGGAAGTCCTCGTGTTGCACCCCATTTTTTTTTTTTTTTTTCGTTTTAAATCCGAAAATTCTGGAAGGCGTATCTGTAAGACCGTGTGGACGTACACCGCCCACAGCCCCTTCTCGCGAAGCCCCAAGAGTGCTTTAGGTGTCTAAACATCGTTTGTGCCCAAAATAACGACGTTTAGACGCTTTTCCGGGCCATTTTCTACTACGGACTCCGAATCAAAGAATACAAAGCGGTATGCTACGTGTTCTTAGGATGCATCCATCTTTCCTCTCTTAGAAAGCCTACCCAACAGTCCGGACCGGGCCTAAGCATCAAGTGGGGCCCACGCCGAATGAGCGTCCAAGATCCTTTTGGGAAAGGATATATGCGATTGCGCGTTATATACAAACGGGAGGGATCATACCAGCACTAATGCACCGGATCCCATCAGAACTCCGCAGTTAAGCGTGCTTGGGCGAGAGTAGTACTAGGATGGGTGACCTCCCGGGAAGTCCTCGTGTTGCACCCCATTTTTTTTTTTTTTTTTTCGTTTTAAATCCGAAAATTCTGGAAGGCGTATCTGTAAGACCGTGTGGACGTACACCGCCCACAGCCCCTTCTCGCGAAGCCCCAAGAGTGCTTTAGGTGTCTAAACATCGTTTGTGCCCAAAATAACGACGTTTAGACGCTTTTCCGGGCCATTTTCTACTACGGACTCCGAATCAAAGAATACAAAGCGGTATGCTACGTGTTCTTAGGATGCATCCATCATTCCTCTCTTAGAAAGCCTACCCAACAGTCCAGACCGGGCCTAAGCATCAAGTGGGGCCCACGCCGAATGAGCGTCCAAGATCCTTTTGGGAAATGATATATGCGATTGCGCGTTATATACAAACGGGTGCGATCATACCAGCACTAATGCACCGGATCCCATCAGAACTCCGCAGTTAAACGTGCTTGGGCGAGAGTAGTACTAGGATGGGTGACCTCCCGGGAAGTCCTCGTGTTGCACCCCATTTTTTTTTTTTTTTTTCGTTTTAAATCCGAAAATTCTGGAAGGCGTATCTGTAAGACCGTGTGGACGTACACCGCCCACAGCCCCTTCTCGCGAAGCCCCAAGAGTGCTTTAGGTGTCTAAACATCGTTTGTGCCCAAAATAACGACGTTTAGACGCTTTTCCGGGCCATTTTCTACTACGGACTCCGAATCAAAGAATACAAAGCGGTATGCTACGTGTTCTTAGGATGCATCCATCATTCCTCTCTTAGAAAGCCTACCCAACAGTCCATACCGGGCCTAAGCATCAAGTGGGGCCCACGCCGAATGAGCGTCCAAGATCCTTTTGGGAAATGATATATGCGATTGCGCGTTATATACAAACGGGTGCGATCATACCAGCACTAATGCACCGGATCCCATCAGAACTCCGCAGTTAAGCGTGCTTGGGCGAGAGTAGTACTAGGATGGGTGACCTCCCGGGAAGTCCTCGTGTTGCACCCCATTTTTTTTTTTTTTTTTCGTTTTAAATCCGAAAATTCTGGAAGGCGTATCTGTAAGACCGTGTGGACGTACACCGCCCACAGCCCCTTCTCGCGAAGCCCCAAGAGTGCTTTAGGTGTCTAAACATCGTTTGTGCCCAAAATAACGACGTTTAGACGCTTTTCCGGGCCATTTTCTACTACGGACTCCGAATCAAAGAATACAAAGCGGTATGCTACGTGTTCTTAGGATGCATCCATCTTTCCTCTCTTAGAAAGCCTACCCAACAGTCCGGACCGGGCCTAAGCATCAAGTGGGGCCCACGCCGAATGAGCGTCCAAGATCCTTTTGGGAAAGGATATATGCGATTGCGCGTTATATACAAACGGGTGGGATCATACCAGCACTAATGCACCGGATCCCATCAGAACTCCGCAGTTAAGCGTGCTTGGGCGAGAGTAGTACTAGGATGGGTGACCTCCCGGGAAGTCCTCGTGTTGCACCCCATTTTTTTTTTTTTTTTTTCGTTTTAAATCCGAAAATTCTGGAAGGCGTATCTGTAAGACCGTGTGGACGTACACCGCCCACAGCCCCTTCTCGCGAAGCCCCAAGAGTGCTTTAGGTGTCTAAACATCGTTTGTGCCCAAAATAACGACGTTTAGACGCTTTTCCGGGCCATTTTCTACTACGGACTTCGAATCAAAGAATACAAAGCGGTATGCTACGTGTTCTTAGGATGCATCCATCATTCCTCTCTTAGAAAGCCTACCCAACAGTCCAGACCGGGCCTAAGCATCAAGTGGGGCCCACGCCGAATGAGCGTCCAAGATCCTTTTGGGAAATGATATATGCGATTGCGCGTTATATACAAACGGGTGCGATCATACCAGCACTAATGCACCGGATCCCATCAGAACTCCGCAGTTAAGCGTGCTTGGGCGAGAGTAGTACTAGGATGGGTGACCTCCCGGGAAGTCCTCGTGTTGCACCCCATTTTTTTTTTTTTTTTTCGTTTTAAATCCGAAAATTCTGGAAGGCGTATCTGTAAGACCGTGTGGACGTACACCGCCCACAGCCCCTTCTCGCGAAGCCCCAAGAGTGCTTTAGGTGTCTAAACATCGTTTGTGCCCAAAATAACGACGTTTAGACGCTTTTCCGGGCCATTTTCTACTACGGACTCCGAATCAAAGAATACAAAGCGGTATGCTACGTGTTCTTAGGATGCATCCATCTTTCCTCTCTTAGAAAGCCTACCCAACAGTCCGGACCGGGCCTAAGCATCAAGTGGGGCCCACGCCGAATGAGCGTCCAAGATCCTTTTGGGAAAGGATATATGCGATTGCGCGTTATATACAAACGGGAGGGATCATACCAGCACTAATGCACCGGATCCCATCAGAACTCCGCAGTTAAGCGTGCTTGGGCGAGAGTAGTACTAGGATGGGTGACCTCCCGGGAAGTCCTCGTGTTGCACCCCATTTTTTTTTTTTTTTTTTCGTTTTAAATCCGAAAATTCTGGAAGGCGTATCTGTAAGACCGTGTGGACGTACACCGCCCACAGCCCCTTCTCGCGAAGCCCCAAGAGTGCTTTAGGTGTCTAAACATCGTTTGTGCCCAAAATAACGACGTTTAGACGCTTTTCCGGGCCATTTTCTACTACGGACTCCGAATCAAAGAATACAAAGCGGTATGCTACGTGTTCTTAGGATGCATCCATCATTCCTCTCTTAGAAAGCCTACCCAACAGTCCAGACCGGGCCTAAGCATCAAGTGGGGCCCACGCCGAATGAGCGTCCAAGATCCTTTTGGGAAATGATATATGCGATTGCGCGTTATATACAAACGGGTGCGATCATACCAGCACTAATGCACCGGATCCCATCAGAACTCCGCAGTTAAACGTGCTTGGGCGAGAGTAGTACTAGGATGGGTGACCTCCCGGGAAGTCCTCGTGTTGCACCCCATTTTTTTTTTTTTTTTTCGTTTTAAATCCGAAAATTCTGGAAGGCGTATCTGTAAGACCGTGTGGACGTACACCGCCCACAGCCCCTTCTCGCGAAGCCCCAAGAGTGCTTTAGGTGTCTAAACATCGTTTGTGCCCAAAATAACGACGTTTAGACGCTTTTCCGGGCCATTTTCTACTACGGACTCCGAATCAAAGAATACAAAGCGGTATGCTACGTGTTCTTAGGATGCATCCATCATTCCTCTCTTAGAAAGCCTACCCAACAGTCCAGACCGGGCCTAAGCATCAAGTGGGGCCCACGCCGAATGAGCGTCCAAGATCCTTTTGGGAAATGATATATGCGATTGCGCGTTATATACAAACGGGTGCGATCATACCAGCACTAATGCACCGGATCCCATCAGAACTCCGCAGTTAAGCGTGCTTGGGCGAGAGTAGTACTAGGATGGGTGACCTCCCGGGAAGTCCTCGTGTTGCACCCCATTTTTTTTTTTTTTTTTCGTTTTAAATCCGAAAATTCTGGAAGGCGTATCTGTAAGACCGTGTGGACGTACACCGCCCACAGCCCCTTCTCGCGAAGCCCCAAGAGTGCTTTAGGTGTCTAAACATCGTTTGTGCCCAAAATAACGACGTTTAGACGCTTTTCCGGGCCATTTTCTACTACGGACTCCGAATCAAAGAATACAAAGCGGTATGCTACGTGTTCTTAGGATGCATCCATCTTTCCTCTCTTAGAAAGCCTACCCAACAGTCCGGACCGGGCCTAAGCATCAAGTGGGGCCCACGCCGAATGAGCGTCCAAGATCCTTTTGGGAAAGGATATATGCGATTGCGCGTTATATACAAACGGGTGGGATCATACCAGCACTAATGCACCGGATCCCATCAGAACTCCGCAGTTAAGCGTGCTTGGGCGAGAGTAGTACTAGGATGGGTGACCTCCCGGGAAGTCCTCGTGTTGCACCCCATTTTTTTTTTTTTTTTTTTCGTTTTAAATCCGAAAATTCTGGAAGGCGTATCTGTAAGACCGTGTGGACGTACACCGCCCACAGCCCCTTCTCGCGAAGCCCCAAGAGTGCTTTAGGTGTCTAAACATCGTTTGTGCCCAAAATAACGACGTTTAGACGCTTTTCCGGGCCATTTTCTACTACGGACTCCGAATCAAAGAATACAAAGCGGTATGCTACGTGTTCTTAGGATGCATCCATCATTCCTCTCTTAGAAAGCCTACCCAACAGTCCAGACCGGGCCTAAGCATCAAGTGGGGCCCACGCCGAATGAGCGTCCAAGATCCTTTTGGGAAATGATATATGCGATTGCGCGTTATATACAAACGGGTGCGATCATACCAGCACTAATGCACCGGATCCCATCAGAACTCCGCAGTTAAACGTGCTTGGGCGAGAGTAGTACTAGGATGGGTGACCTCCCGGGAAGTCCTCGTGTTGCACCCCATTTTTTTTTTTTTTTTTCGTTTTAAATCCGAAAATTCTGGAAGGCGTATCTGTAAGACCGTGTGGACGTACACCGCCCACAGCCCCTTCTCGCGAAGCCCCAAGAGTGCTTTAGGTGTCTAAACATCGTTTGTGCCCAAAATAACGACGTTTAGACGCTTTTCCGGGCCATTTTCTACTACGGACTCCGAATCAAAGAATACAAAGCGGTATGCTACGTGTTCTTAGGATGCATCCATCATTCCTCTCTTAGAAAGCCTACCCAACAGTCCAGACCGGGCCTAAGCATCAAGTGGGGCCCACGCCGAATGAGCGTCCAAGATCCTTTTGGGAAATGATATATGCGATTGCGCGTTATATACAAACGGGTGCGATCATACCAGCACTAATGCACCGGATCCCATCAGAACTCCGCAGTTAAGCGTGCTTGGGCGAGAGTAGTACTAGGATGGGTGACCTCCCGGGAAGTCCTCGTGTTGCACCCCATTTTTTTTTTTTTTTTTCGTTTTAAATCCGAAAATTCTGGAAGGCGTATCTGTAAGACCGTGTGGACGTACACCGCCCACAGCCCCTTCTCGCGAAGCCCCAAGAGTGCTTTAGGTGTCTAAACATCGTTTGTGCCCAAAATAACGACGTTTAGACGCTTTTCCGGGCCATTTTCTACTACGGACTCCGAATCAAAGAATACAAAGCGGTATGCTACGTGTTCTTAGGATGCATCCATCTTTCCTCTCTTAGAAAGCCTACCCAACAGTCCGGACCGGGCCTAAGCATCAAGTGGGGCCCACGCCGAATGAGCGTCCAAGATCCTTTTGGGAAAGGATATATGCGATTGCGCGTTATATACAAACGGGTGGGATCATACCAGCACTAATGCACCGGATCCCATCAGAACTCCGCAGTTAAGCGTGCTTGGGCGAGAGTAGTACTAGGATGGGTGACCTCCCGGGAAGTCCTCGTGTTGCACCCCATTTTTTTTTTTTTTTTTTTCGTTTTAAATCCGAAAATTCTGGAAGGCGTATCTGTAAGACCGTGTGGACGTACACCGCCCACAGCCCCTTCTCGCGAAGCCCCAAGAGTGCTTTAGGTGTCTAAACATCGTTTGTGCCCAAAATAACGACGTTTAGACGCTTTTCCGGGCCATTTTCTACTACGGACTCCGAATCAAAGAATACAAAGCGGTATGCTACGTGTTCTTAGGATGCATCCATCATTCCTCTCTTAGAAAGCCTACCCAACAGTCCAGACCGGGCCTAAGCATCAAGTGGGGCCCACGCCGAATGAGCGTCCAAGATCCTTTTGGGAAATGATATATGCGATTGCGCGTTATATACAAACGGGTGCGATCATACCAGCACTAATGCACCGGATCCCATCAGAACTCCGCAGTTAAACGTGCTTGGGCGAGAGTAGTACTAGGATGGGTGACCTCCCGGGAAGTCCTCGTGTTGCACCCCATTTTTTTTTTTTTTTTTCGTTTTAAATCCGAAAATTCTGGAAGGCGTATCTGTAAGACCGTGTGGACGTACACCGCCCACAGCCCCTTCTCGCGAAGCCCCAAGAGTGCTTTAGGTGTCTAAACATCGTTTGTGCCCAAAATAACGACGTTTAGACGCTTTTCCGGGCCATTTTCTACTACGGACTCCGAATCAAAGAATACAAAGCGGTATGCTACGTGTTCTTAGGATGCATCCATCATTCCTCTCTTAGAAAGCCTACCCAACAGTCCAGACCGGGCCTAAGCATCAAGTGGGGCCCACGCCGAATGAGCGTCCAAGATCCTTTTGGGAAATGATATATGCGATTGCGCGTTATATACAAACGGGTGCGATCATACCAGCACTAATGCACCGGATCCCATCAGAACTCCGCAGTTAAGCGTGCTTGGGCGAGAGTAGTACTAGGATGGGTGACCTCCCGGGAAGTCCTCGTGTTGCACCCCATTTTTTTTTTTTTTTTTCGTTTTAAATCCGAAAATTCTGGAAGGCGTATCTGTAAGACCGTGTGGACGTACACCGCCCACAGCCCCTTCTCGCGAAGCCCCAAGAGTGCTTTAGGTGTCTAAACATCGTTTGTGCCCAAAATAACGACGTTTAGACGCTTTTCCGGGCCATTTTCTACTACGGACTCCGAATCAAAGAATACAAAGCGGTATGCTACGTGTTCTTAGGATGCATCCATCTTTCCTCTCTTAGAAAGCCTACCCAACAGTCCGGACCGGGCCTAAGCATCAAGTGGGGCCCACGCCGAATGAGCGTCCAAGATCCTTTTGGGAAAGGATATATGCGATTGCGCGTTATATACAAACGGGTGGGATCATACCAGCACTAATGCACCGGATCCCATCAGAACTCCGCAGTTAAGCGTGCTTGGGCGAGAGTAGTACTAGGATGGGTGACCTCCCGGGAAGTCCTCGTGTTGCACCCCATTTTTTTTTTTTTTTTTTTCGTTTTAAATCCGAAAATTCTGGAAGGCGTATCTGTAAGACCGTGTGGACGTACACCGCCCACAGCCCCTTCTCGCGAAGCCCCAAGAGTGCTTTAGGTGTCTAAACATCGTTTGTGCCCAAAATAACGACGTTTAGACGCTTTTCCGGGCCATTTTCTACTACGGACTTCGAATCAAAGAATACAAAGCGGTATGCTACGTGTTCTTAGGATGCATCCATCATTCCTCTCTTAGAAAGCCTACCCAACAGTCCAGACCGGGCCTAAGCATCAAGTGGGGCCCACGCCGAATGAGCGTCCAAGATCCTTTTGGGAAATGATATATGCGATTGCGCGTTATATACAAACGGGTGCGATCATACCAGCACTAATGCACCGGATCCCATCAGAACTCCGCAGTTAAGCGTGCTTGGGCGAGAGTAGTACTAGGATGGGTGACCTCCCGGGAAGTCCTCGTGTTGCACCCCATTTTTTTTTTTTTTTTTCGTTTTAAATCCGAAAATTCTGGAAGGCGTATCTGTAAGACCGTGTGGACGTACACCGCCCACAGCCCCTTCTCGCGAAGCCCCAAGAGTGCTTTAGGTGTCTAAACATCGTTTGTGCCCAAAATAACGACGTTTAGACGCTTTTCCGGGCCATTTTCTACTACGGACTCCGAATCAAAGAATACAAAGCGGTATGCTACGTGTTCTTAGGATGCATCCATCTTTCCTCTCTTAGAAAGCCTACCCAACAGTCCGGACCGGGCCTAAGCATCAAGTGGGGCCCACGCCGAATGAGCGTCCAAGATCCTTTTGGGAAAGGATATATGCGATTGCGCGTTATATACAAACGGGAGGGATCATACCAGCACTAATGCACCGGATCCCATCAGAACTCCGCAGTTAAGCGTGCTTGGGCGAGAGTAGTACTAGGATGGGTGACCTCCCGGGAAGTCCTCGTGTTGCACCCCATTTTTTTTTTTTTTTTTTTCGTTTTAAATCCGAAAATTCTGGAAGGCGTATCTGTAAGACCGTGTGGACGTACACCGCCCACAGCCCCTTCTCGCGAAGCCCCAAGAGTGCTTTAGGTGTCTAAACATCGTTTGTGCCCAAAATAACGACGTTTAGACGCTTTTCCGGGCCATTTTCTACTACGGACTCCGAATCAAAGAATACAAAGCGGTATGCTACGTGTTCTTAGGATGCATCCATCATTCCTCTCTTAGAAAGCCTACCCAACAGTCCAGACCGGGCCTAAGCATCAAGTGGGGCCCACGCCGAATGAGCGTCCAAGATCCTTTTGGGAAATGATATATGCGATTGCGCGTTATATACAAACGGGTGCGATCATACCAGCACTAATGCACCGGATCCCATCAGAACTCCGCAGTTAAACGTGCTTGGGCGAGAGTAGTACTAGGATGGGTGACCTCCCGGGAAGTCCTCGTGTTGCACCCCATTTTTTTTTTTTTTTTTCGTTTTAAATCCGAAAATTCTGGAAGGCGTATCTGTAAGACCGTGTGGACGTACACCGCCCACAGCCCCTTCTCGCGAAGCCCCAAGAGTGCTTTAGGTGTCTAAACATCGTTTGTGCCCAAAATAACGACGTTTAGACGCTTTTCCGGGCCATTTTCTACTACGGACTCCGAATCAAAGAATACAAAGCGGTATGCTACGTGTTCTTAGGATGCATCCATCATTCCTCTCTTAGAAAGCCTACCCAACAGTCCAGACCGGGCCTAAGCATCAAGTGGGGCCCACGCCGAATGAGCGTCCAAGATCCTTTTGGGAAATGATATATGCGATTGCGCGTTATATACAAACGGGTGCGATCATACCAGCACTAATGCACCGGATCCCATCAGAACTCCGCAGTTAAGCGTGCTTGGGCGAGAGTAGTACTAGGATGGGTGACCTCCCGGGAAGTCCTCGTGTTGCACCCCATTTTTTTTTTTTTTTTTTCGTTTTAAATCCGAAAATTCTGGAAGGCGTATCTGTAAGACCGTGTGGACGTACACCGCCCACAGCCCCTTCTCGCGAAGCCCCAAGAGTGCTTTAGGTGTCTAAACATCGTTTGTGCCCAAAATAACGACGTTTAGACGCTTTTCCGGGCCATTTTCTACTACGGACTCCGAATCAAAGAATACAAAGCGGTATGCTACGTGTTCTTAGGATGCATCCATCTTTCCTCTCTTAGAAAGCCTACCCAACAGTCCGGACCGGGCCTAAGCATCAAGTGGGGCCCACGCCGAATGAGCGTCCAAGATCCTTTTGGGAAAGGATATATGCGATTGCGCGTTATATACAAACGGGTGGGATCATACCAGCACTAATGCACCGGATCCCATCAGAACTCCGCAGTTAAGCGTGCTTGGGCGAGAGTAGTACTAGGATGGGTGACCTCCCGGGAAGTCCTCGTGTTGCACCCCATTTTTTTTTTTTTTTTTTTTCGTTTTAAATCCGAAAATTCTGGAAGGCGTATCTGTAAGACCGTGTGGACGTACACCGCCCACAGCCCCTTCTCGCGAAGCCCCAAGAGTGCTTTAGGTGTCTAAACATCGTTTGTGCCCAAAATAACGACGTTTAGACGCTTTTCCGGGCCATTTTCTACTACGGACTCCGAATCAAAGAATACAAAGCGGTATGCTACGTGTTCTTAGGATGCATCCATCTTTCCTCTCTTAGAAAGCCTACCCAACAGTCCGGACCGGGCCTAAGCATCAAGTGGGGCCCACGCCGAATGAGCGTCCAAGATCCTTTTGGGAAAGGATATATGCGATTGCGCGTTATATACAAACGGGTGGGATCATACCAGCACTAATGCACCGGATCCCATCAGAACTCCGCAGTTAAGCGTGCTTGGGCGAGAGTAGTACTAGGATGGGTGACCTCCCGGGAAGTCCTCGTGTTGCACCCCATTTTTTTTTTTTTTTTTTTCGTTTTAAATCCGAAAATTCTGGAAGGCGTATCTGTAAGACCGTGTGGACGTACACCGCCCACAGCCCCTTCTCGCGAAGCCCCAAGAGTGCTTTAGGTGTCTAAACATCGTTTGTGCCCAAAATAACGACGTTTAGACGCTTTTCCGGGCCATTTTCTACTACGGACTCCGAATCAAAGAATACAAAGCGGTATGCTACGTGTTCTTAGGATGCATCCATCATTCCTCTCTTAGAAAGCCTACCCAACAGTCCAGACCGGGCCTAAGCATCAAGTGGGGCCCACGCCGAATGAGCGTCCAAGATCCTTTTGGGAAATGATATATGCGATTGCGCGTTATATACAAACGGGTGCGATCATACCAGCACTAATGCACCGGATCCCATCAGAACTCCGCAGTTAAACGTGCTTGGGCGAGAGTAGTACTAGGATGGGTGACCTCCCGGGAAGTCCTCGTGTTGCACCCCATTTTTTTTTTTTTTTTTCGTTTTAAATCCGAAAATTCTGGAAGGCGTATCTGTAAGACCGTGTGGACGTACACCGCCCACAGCCCCTTCTCGCGAAGCCCCAAGAGTGCTTTAGGTGTCTAAACATCGTTTGTGCCCAAAATAACGACGTTTAGACGCTTTTCCGGGCCATTTTCTACTACGGACTCCGAATCAAAGAATACAAAGCGGTATGCTACGTGTTCTTAGGATGCATCCATCATTCCTCTCTTAGAAAGCCTACCCAACAGTCCAGACCGGGCCTAAGCATCAAGTGGGGCCCACGCCGAATGAGCGTCCAAGATCCTTTTGGGAAATGATATATGCGATTGCGCGTTATATACAAACGGGTGCGATCATACCAGCACTAATGCACCGGATCCCATCAGAACTCCGCAGTTAAGCGTGCTTGGGCGAGAGTAGTACTAGGATGGGTGACCTCCCGGGAAGTCCTCGTGTTGCACCCCATTTTTTTTTTTTTTTTTCGTTTTAAATCCGAAAATTCTGGAAGGCGTATCTGTAAGACCGTGTGGACGTACACCGCCCACAGCCCCTTCTCGCGAAGCCCCAAGAGTGCTTTAGGTGTCTAAACATCGTTTGTGCCCAAAATAACGACGTTTAGACGCTTTTCCGGGCCATTTTCTACTACGGACTCCGAATCAAAGAATACAAAGCGGTATGCTACGTGTTCTTAGGATGCATCCATCTTTCCTCTCTTAGAAAGCCTACCCAACAGTCCGGACCGGGCCTAAGCATCAAGTGGGGCCCACGCCGAATGAGCGTCCAAGATCCTTTTGGGAAAGGATATATGCGATTGCGCGTTATATACAAACGGGTGGGATCATACCAGCACTAATGCACCGGATCCCATCAGAACTCCGCAGTTAAGCGTGCTTGGGCGAGAGTAGTACTAGGATGGGTGACCTCCCGGGAAGTCCTCGTGTTGCACCCCATTTTTTTTTTTTTTTTTTTCGTTTTAAATCCGAAAATTCTGGAAGGCGTATCTGTAAGACCGTGTGCGTACACCGCCCACAGCCCCTTCTCGCGAAGCCCCAAGAGTGCTTTAGGTGTCTAAACATCGTTTGTGCCCAAAATAACGACGTTTAGACGCTTTTTCCGGGCCATTTTCTACTACGGACTCCGAATCAAAGAATACAAAGCGGTATGCTACGTGTTCTTAGGATGCATCCATCTTTCCTCTCTTAGAAAGCCTACCCAACAGTCCGGACCGGGCCTAAGCATCAAGTGGGGCCCACGCCGAATGAGCGTCCAAGATCCTTTTGGGAAAGGATATATGCGATTGCGCGTTATATACAAACGGGTGGGATCATACCAGCACTAATGCACCGGATCCCATCAGAACTCCGCAGTTAAGCGTGCTTGGGCGAGAGTAGTACTAGGATGGGTGACCTCCCGGGAAGTCCTCGTGTTGCACCCCATTTTTTTTTTTTTTTTTTTCGTTTTAAATCCGAAAATTCTGGAAGGCGTATCTGTAAGACCGTGTGGACGTACACCGCCCACAGCCCCTTCTCGCGAAGCCCCAAGAGTGCTTTAGGTGTCTAAACATCGTTTGTGCCCAAAATAACGACGTTTAGACGCTTTTTCCGGGCCATTTTCTACTACGGACTCCGAATCAAAGAATACAAAGCGGTATGCTACGTGTTCTTAGGATGCATCCATCATTCCTCTCTTAGAAAGCCTACCCAACAGTCCAGACCGGGCCTAAGCATCAAGTGGGGCCCACGCCGAATGAGCGTCCAAGATCCTTTTGGGAAATGATATATGCGATTGCGCGTTATATACAAACGGGTGCGATCATACCAGCACTAATGCACCGGATCCCATCAGAACTCCGCAGTTAAACGTGCTTGGGCGAGAGTAGTACTAGGATGGGTGACCTCCCGGGAAGTCCTCGTGTTGCACCCCATTTTTTTTTTTTTTTTTTCGTTTTAAATCCGAAAATTCTGGAAGGCGTATCTGTAAGACCGTGTGGACGTACACCGCCCACAGCCCCTTCTCGCGAAGCCCCAAGAGTGCTTTAGGTGTCTAAACATCGTTTGTGCCCAAAATAACGACGTTTAGACGCTTTTCCGGGCCATTTTCTACTACGGACTCCGAATCAAAGAATACAAAGCGGTATGCTACGTGTTCTTAGGATGCATCCATCATTCCTCTCTTAGAAAGCCTACCCAACAGTCCAGACCGGGCCTAAGCATCAAGTGGGGCCCACGCCGAATGAGCGTCCAAGATCCTTTTGGGAAATGATATATGCGATTGCGCGTTATATACAAACGGGTGCGATCATACCAGCACTAATGCACCGGATCCCATCAGAACTCCGCAGTTAAGCGTGCTTGGGCGAGAGTAGTACTAGGATGGGTGACCTCCCGGGAAGTCCTCGTGTTGCACCCCATTTTTTTTTTTTTTTTTCGTTTTAAATCCGAAAATTCTGGAAGGCGTATCTGTAAGACCGTGTGGACGTACACCGCCCACAGCCCCTTCTCGCGAAGCCCCAAGAGTGCTTTAGGTGTCTAAACATCGTTTGTGCCCAAAATAACGACGTTTAGACGCTTTTCCGGGCCATTTTCTACTACGGACTCCGAATCAAAGAATACAAAGCGGTATGCTACGTGTTCTTAGGATGCATCCATCTTTCCTCTCTTAGAAAGCCTACCCAACAGTCCGGACCGGGCCTAAGCATCAAGTGGGGCCCACGCCGAATGAGCGTCCAAGATCCTTTTGGGAAAGGATATATGCGATTGCGCGTTATATACAAACGGGTGGGATCATACCAGCACTAATGCACCGGATCCCATCAGAACTCCGCAGTTAAGCGTGCTTGGGCGAGAGTAGTACTAGGATGGGTGACCTCCCGGGAAGTCCTCGTGTTGCACCCCATTTTTTTTTTTTTTTTTTTCGTTTTAAATCCGAAAATTCTGGAAGGCGTATCTGTAAGACCGTGTGGACGTACACCGCCCACAGCCCCTTCTCGCGAAGCCCCAAGAGTGCTTTAGGTGTCTAAACATCGTTTGTGCCCAAAATAACGACGTTTAGACGCTTTTCCGGGCCATTTTCTACTACGGACTCCGAATCAAAGAATACAAAGCGGTATGCTACGTGTTCTTAGGATGCATCCATCTTTCCTCTCTTAGAAAGCCTACCCAACAGTCCGGACCGGGCCTAAGCATCAAGTGGGGCCCACGCCGAATGAGCGTCCAAGATCCTTTTGGGAAAGGATATATGCGATTGCGCGTTATATACAAACGGGTGGGATCATACCAGCACTAATGCACCGGATCCCATCAGAACTCCGCAGTTAAGCGTGCTTGGGCGAGAGTAGTACTAGGATGGGTGACCTCCCGGGAAGTCCTCGTGTTGCACCCCATTTTTTTTTTTTTTTTTTTCGTTTTAAATCCGAAAATTCTGGAAGGCGTATCTGTAAGACCGTGTGGACGTACACCGCCCACAGCCCCTTCTCGCGAAGCCCCAAGAGTGCTTTAGGTGTCTAAACATCGTTTGTGCCCAAAATAACGACGTTTAGACGCTTTTCCGGGCCATTTTCTACTACGGACTCCGAATCAAAGAATACAAAGCGGTATGCTACGTGTTCTTAGGATGCATCCATCATTCCTCTCTTAGAAAGCCTACCCAACAGTCCAGACCGGGCCTAAGCATCAAGTGGGGCCCACGCCGAATGAGCGTCCAAGATCCTTTTGGGAAATGATATATGCGATTGCGCGTTATATACAAACGGGTGCGATCATACCAGCACTAATGCACCGGATCCCATCAGAACTCCGCAGTTAAACGTGCTTGGGCGAGAGTAGTACTAGGATGGGTGACCTCCCGGGAAGTCCTCGTGTTGCACCCCATTTTTTTTTTTTTTTTTCGTTTTAAATCCGAAAATTCTGGAAGGCGTATCTGTAAGACCGTGTGGACGTACACCGCCCACAGCCCCTTCTCGCGAAGCCCCAAGAGTGCTTTAGGTGTCTAAACATCGTTTGTGCCCAAAATAACGACGTTTAGACGCTTTTCCGGGCCATTTTCTACTACGGACTCCGAATCAAAGAATACAAAGCGGTATGCTACGTGTTCTTAGGATGCATCCATCATTCCTCTCTTAGAAAGCCTACCCAACAGTCCAGACCGGGCCTAAGCATCAAGTGGGGCCCACGCCGAATGAGCGTCCAAGATCCTTTTGGGAAATGATATATGCGATTGCGCGTTATATACAAACGGGTGCGATCATACCAGCACTAATGCACCGGATCCCATCAGAACTCCGCAGTTAAGCGTGCTTGGGCGAGAGTAGTACTAGGATGGGTGACCTCCCGGGAAGTCCTCGTGTTGCACCCCATTTTTTTTTTTTTTTTTCGTTTTAAATCCGAAAATTCTGGAAGGCGTATCTGTAAGACCGTGTGGACGTACACCGCCCACAGCCCCTTCTCGCGAAGCCCCAAGAGTGCTTTAGGTGTCTAAACATCGTTTGTGCCCAAAATAACGACGTTTAGACGCTTTTCCGGGCCATTTTCTACTACGGACTCCGAATCAAAGAATACAAAGCGGTATGCTACGTGTTCTTAGGATGCATCCATCTTTCCTCTCTTAGAAAGCCTACCCAACAGTCCGGACCGGGCCTAAGCATCAAGTGGGGCCCACGCCGAATGAGCGTCCAAGATCCTTTTGGGAAAGGATATATGCGATTGCGCGTTATATACAAACGGGTGGGATCATACCAGCACTAATGCACCGGATCCCATCAGAACTCCGCAGTTAAGCGTGCTTGGGCGAGAGTAGTACTAGGATGGGTGACCTCCCGGGAAGTCCTCGTGTTGCACCCCATTTTTTTTTTTTTTTTTTTCGTTTTAAATCCGAAAATTCTGGAAGGCGTATCTGTAAGACCGTGTGGACGTACACCGCCCACAGCCCCTTCTCGCGAAGCCCCAAGAGTGCTTTAGGTGTCTAAACATCGTTTGTGCCCAAAATAACGACGTTTAGACGCTTTTCCGGGCCATTTTCTACTACGGACTCCGAATCAAAGAATACAAAGCGGTATGCTACGTGTTCTTAGGATGCATCCATCTTTCCTCTCTTAGAAAGCCTACCCAACAGTCCGGACCGGGCCTAAGCATCAAGTGGGGCCCACGCCGAATGAGCGTCCAAGATCCTTTTGGGAAAGGATATATGCGATTGCGCGTTATATACAAACGGGTGGGATCATACCAGCACTAATGCACCGGATCCCATCAGAACTCCGCAGTTAAGCGTGCTTGGGCGAGAGTAGTACTAGGATGGGTGACCTCCCGGGAAGTCCTCGTGTTGCACCCCATTTTTTTTTTTTTTTTTTTCGTTTTAAATCCGAAAATTCTGGAAGGCGTATCTGTAAGACCGTGTGGACGTACACCGCCCACAGCCCCTTCTCGCGAAGCCCCAAGAGTGCTTTAGGTGTCTAAACATCGTTTGTGCCCAAAATAACGACGTTTAGACGCTTTTCCGGGCCATTTTCTACTACGGACTCCGAATCAAAGAATACAAAGCGGTATGCTACGTGTTCTTAGGATGCATCCATCATTCCTCTCTTAGAAAGCCTACCCAACAGTCCAGACCGGGCCTAAGCATCAAGTGGGGCCCACGCCGAATGAGCGTCCAAGATCCTTTTGGGAAATGATATATGCGATTGCGCGTTATATACAAACGGGTGCGATCATACCAGCACTAATGCACCGGATCCCATCAGAACTCCGCAGTTAAGCGTGCTTGGGCGAGAGTAGTACTAGGATGGGTGACCTCCCGGGAAGTCCTCGTGTTGCACCCCATTTTTTTTTTTTTTTTCGTTTTAAATCCGAAAATTCTGGAAGGCGTATCTGTAAGACCGTGTGGACGTACACCGCCCACAGCCCCTTCTCGCGAAGCCCCAAGAGTGCTTTAGGTGTCTAAACATCGTTTGTGCCCAAAATAACGACGTTTAGACGCTTTTCCGGGCCATTTTCTACTACGGACTCCGAATCAAAGAATACAAAGCGGTATGCTACGTGTTCTTAGGATGCATCCATCTTTCCTCTCTTAGAAAGCCTACCCAACAGTCCGGACCGGGCCTAAGCATCAAGTGGGGCCCACGCCGAATGAGCGTCCAAGATCCTTTTGGGAAAGGATATATGCGATTGCGCGTTATATACAAACGGGTGGGATCATACCAGCACTAATGCACCGGATCCCATCAGAACTCCGCAGTTAAGCGTGCTTGGGCGAGAGTAGTACTAGGATGGGTGACCTCCCGGGAAGTCCTCGTGTTGCACCCCATTTTTTTTTTTTTTTTTTTCGTTTTAAATCCGAAAATTCTGGAAGGCGTATCTGTAAGACCGTGTGGACGTACACCGCCCACAGCCCCTTCTCGCGAAGCCCCAAGAGTGCTTTAGGTGTCTAAACATCGTTTGTGCCCAAAATAACGACGTTTAGACGCTTTTCCGGGCCATTTTCTACTACGGACTCCGAATCAAAGAATACAAAGCGGTATGCTACGTGTTCTTAGGATGCATCCATCATTCCTCTCTTAGAAAGCCTACCCAACAGTCCAGACCGGGCCTAAGCATCAAGTGGGGCCCACGCCGAATGAGCGTCCAAGATCCTTTTGGGAAATGATATATGCGATTGCGCGTTATATACAAACGGGTGCGATCATACCAGCACTAATGCACCGGATCCCATCAGAACTCCGCAGTTAAACGTGCTTGGGCGAGAGTAGTACTAGGATGGGTGACCTCCCGGGAAGTCCTCGTGTTGCACCCCATTTTTTTTTTTTTTTTTCGTTTTAAATCCGAAAATTCTGGAAGGCGTATCTGTAAGACCGTGTGGACGTACACCGCCCACAGCCCCTTCTCGCGAAGCCCCAAGAGTGCTTTAGGTGTCTAAACATCGTTTGTGCCCAAAATAACGACGTTTAGACGCTTTTCCGGGCCATTTTCTACTACGGACTCCGAATCAAAGAATACAAAGCGGTATGCTACGTGTTCTTAGGATGCATCCATCATTCCTCTCTTAGAAAGCCTACCCAACAGTCCAGACCGGGCCTAAGCATCAAGTGGGGCCCACGCCGAATGAGCGTCCAAGATCCTTTTGGGAAATGATATATGCGATTGCGCGTTATATACAAACGGGTGCGATCATACCAGCACTAATGCACCGGATCCCATCAGAACTCCGCAGTTAAGCGTGCTTGGGCGAGAGTAGTACTAGGATGGGTGACCTCCCGGGAAGTCCTCGTGTTGCACCCCATTTTTTTTTTTTTTTTTCGTTTTAAATCCGAAAATTCTGGAAGGCGTATCTGTAAGACCGTGTGGACGTACACCGCCCACAGCCCCTTCTCGCGAAGCCCCAAGAGTGCTTTAGGTGTCTAAACATCGTTTGTGCCCAAAATAACGACGTTTAGACGCTTTTCCGGGCCATTTTCTACTACGGACTCCGAATCAAAGAATACAAAGCGGTATGCTACGTGTTCTTAGGATGCATCCATCTTTCCTCTCTTAGAAAGCCTACCCAACAGTCCGGACCGGGCCTAAGCATCAAGTGGGGCCCACGCCGAATGAGCGTCCAAGATCCTTTTGGGAAAGGATATATGCGATTGCGCGTTATATACAAACGGGTGGGATCATACCAGCACTAATGCACCGGATCCCATCAGAACTCCGCAGTTAAGCGTGCTTGGGCGAGAGTAGTACTAGGATGGGTGACCTCCCGGGAAGTCCTCGTGTTGCACCCCATTTTTTTTTTTTTTTTTTTCGTTTTAAATCCGAAAATTCTGGAAGGCGTATCTGTAAGACCGTGTGGACGTACACCGCCCACAGCCCCTTCTCGCGAAGCCCCAAGAGTGCTTTAGGTGTCTAAACATCGTTTGTGCCCAAAATAACGACGTTTAGACGCTTTTCCGGGCCATTTTCTACTACGGACTCCGAATCAAAGAATACAAAGCGGTATGCTACGTGTTCTTAGGATGCATCCATCTTTCCTCTCTTAGAAAGCCTACCCAACAGTCCGGACCGGGCCTAAGCATCAAGTGGGGCCCACGCCGAATGAGCGTCCAAGATCCTTTTGGGAAAGGATATATGCGATTGCGCGTTATATACAAACGGGTGGGATCATACCAGCACTAATGCACCGGATCCCATCAGAACTCCGCAGTTAAGCGTGCTTGGGCGAGAGTAGTACTAGGATGGGTGACCTCCCGGGAAGTCCTCGTGTTGCACCCCATTTTTTTTTTTTTTTTTTTCGTTTTAAATCCGAAAATTCTGGAAGGCGTATCTGTAAGACCGTGTGGACGTACACCGCCCACAGCCCCTTCTCGCGAAGCCCCAAGAGTGCTTTAGGTGTCTAAACATCGTTTGTGCCCAAAATAACGACGTTTAGACGCTTTTCCGGGCCATTTTCTACTACGGACTCCGAATCAAAGAATACAAAGCGGTATGCTACGTGTTCTTAGGATGCATCCATCATTCCTCTCTTAGAAAGCCTACCCAACAGTCCAGACCGGGCCTAAGCATCAAGTGGGGCCCACGCCGAATGAGCGTCCAAGATCCTTTTGGGAAATGATATATGCGATTGCGCGTTATATACAAACGGGTGCGATCATACCAGCACTAATGCACCGGATCCCATCAGAACTCCGCAGTTAAGCGTGCTTGGGCGAGAGTAGTACTAGGATGGGTGACCTCCCGGGAAGTCCTCGTGTTGCACCCCATTTTTTTTTTTTTTTTCGTTTTAAATCCGAAAATTCTGGAAGGCGTATCTGTAAGACCGTGTGGACGTACACCGCCCACAGCCCCTTCTCGCGAAGCCCCAAGAGTGCTTTAGGTGTCTAAACATCGTTTGTGCCCAAAATAACGACGTTTAGACGCTTTTCCGGGCCATTTTCTACTACGGACTCCGAATCAAAGAATACAAAGCGGTATGCTACGTGTTCTTAGGATGCATCCATCTTTCCTCTCTTAGAAAGCCTACCCAACAGTCCGGACTGGGCCTAAGCATCAAGTGGGGCCCACGCCGAATGAGCGTCCAAGATCCTTTTGGGAAAGGATATATGCGATTGCGCGTTATATACAAACGGGTGGGATCATACCAGCACTAATGCACCGGATCCCATCAGAACTCCGCAGTTAAGCGTGCTTGGGCGAGAGTAGTACTAGGATGGGTGACCTCCCGGGAAGTCCTCGTGTTGCACCCCATTTTTTTTTTTTTTTTTTCGTTTTAAATCCGAAAATTCTGGAAGGTGTATCTGTAAGACCGTGTGGACGTACACCGCCCACAGCCCCTTCTCGCGAAGCCCCAAGAGTGCTTTAGGTGTCTAAACATCGTTTGTGCCCAAAATAACGACGTTTAGACGCTTTTCCGGGCCATTTTCTACTACGGACTCCGAATCAAAGAATACAAAGCGGTATGCTACGTGTTCTTAGGATGCATCCATCATTCCTCTCTTAGAAAGCCTACCCAACAGTCCAGACCGGGCCTAAGCATCAAGTGGGGCCCACGCCGAATGAGCGTCCAAGATCCTTTTGGGAAATGATATATGCGATTGCGCGTTATATACAAACGGGTGCGATCATACCAGCACTAATGCACCGGATCCCATCAGAACTCCGCAGTTAAGCGTGCTTGGGCGAGAGTAGTACTAGGATGGGTGACCTCCCGGGAAGTCCTCGTGTTGCACCCCATTTTTTTTTTTTTTTTTCGTTTTAAATCCGAAAATTCTGGAAGGCGTATCTGTAAGACCGTGTGGACGTACACCGCCCACAGCCCCTTCTCGCGAAGCCCCAAGAGTGCTTTAGGTGTCTAAACATCGTTTGTGCCCAAAATAACGACGTTTAGACGCTTTTCCGGGCCATTTTCTACTACGGACTCCGAATCAAAGAATACAAAGCGGTATGCTACGTGTTCTTAGGATGCATCCATCTTTCCTCTCTTAGAAAGCCTACCCAACAGTCCGGACCGGGCCTAAGCATCAAGTGGGGCCCACGCCGAATGAGCGTCCAAGATCCTTTTGGGAAAGGATATATGCGATTGCGCGTTATATACAAACGGGTGGGATCATACCAGCACTAATGCACCGGATCCCATCAGAACTCCGCAGTTAAGCGTGCTTGGGCGAGAGTAGTACTAGGATGGGTGACCTCCCGGGAAGTCCTCGTGTTGCACCCCATTTTTTTTTTTTTTTTTTCGTTTTAAATCCGAAAATTCTGGAAGGCGTATCTGTAAGACCGTGTGGACGTACACCGCCCACAGCCCCTTCTCGCGAAGCCCCAAGAATGCTTTAGGTGTCTAAACATCGTTTGTGCCCAAAATAACGACGTTTAGACGCTTTTCCGGGCCATTTTCTACTACGGACTCCGAATCAAAGAATACAAAGCGGTATGCTACGTGTTCTTAGGATGCATCCATCATTCCTCTCTTAGAAAGCCTACCCAACAGTCCAGACCGGGCCTAAGCATCAAGTGGGGCCCACGCCGAATGAGCGTCCAAGATCCTTTTGGGAAATGATATATGCGATTGCGCGTTATATACAAACGGGTGCGATCATACCAGCACTAATGCACCGGATCCCATCAGAACTCCGCAGTTAAGCGTGCTTGGGCGAGAGTAGTACTAGGATGGGTGACCTCCCGGGAAGTCCTCGTGTTGCACCCCATTTTTTTTTTTTTTTTTCGTTTTAAATCCGAAAATTCTGGAAGGCGTATCTGTAAGACCGTGTGGACGTACACCGCCCACAGCCCCTTCTCGCGAAGCCCCAAGAGTGCTTTAGGTGTCTAAACATCGTTTGTGCCCAAAATAACGACGTTTAGACGCTTTTCCGGGCCATTTTCTACTACGGACTCCGAATCAAAGAATACAAAGCGGTATGCTACGTGTTCTTAGGATGCATCCATCATTCCTCTCTTAGAAAGCCTACCCAACAGTCCAGACCGGGCCTAAGCATCAAGTGGGGCCCACGCCGAATGAGCGTCCAAGATCCTTTTGGGAAATGATATATGCGATTGCGCGTTATATACAAACGGGTGCGATCATACCAGCACTAATGCACCGGATCCCATCAGAACTCCGCAGTTAAGCGTGCTTGGGCGAGAGTAGTACTAGGATGGGTGACCTCCCGGGAAGTCCTCGTGTTGCACCCCATTTTTTTTTTTTTTTTTCGTTTTAAATCCGAAAATTCTGGAAGGCGTATCTGTAAGACCGTGTGGACGTACACCGCCCACAGCCCCTTCTCGCGAAGCCCCAAGAGTGCTTTAGGTGTCTAAACATCGTTTGTGCCCAAAATAACGACGTTTAGACGCTTTTCCGGGCCATTTTCTACTACGGACTCCGAATCAAAGAATACAAAGCGGTATGCTACGTGTTCTTAGGATGCATCCATCTTTCCTCTCTTAGAAAGCCTACCCAACAGTCCGGACCGGGCCTAAGCATCAAGTGGGGCCCACGCCGAATGAGCGTCCAAGATCCTTTTGGGAAAGGATATATGCGATTGCGCGTTATATACAAACGGGTGGGATCATACCAGCACTAATGCACCGGATCCCATCAGAACTCCGCAGTTAAGCGTGCTTGGGCGAGAGTAGTACTAGGATGGGTGACCTCCCGGGAAGTCCTCGTGTTGCACCCCATTTTTTTTTTTTTTTTTTCGTTTTAAATCCGAAAATTCTGGAAGGCGTATCTGTAAGACCGTGTGGACGTACACCGCCCACAGCCCCTTCTCGCGAAGCCCCAAGAGTGCTTTAGGTGTCTAAACATCGTTTGTGCCCAAAATAACGACGTTTAGACGCTTTTCCGGGCCATTTTCTACTACGGACTCCGAATCAAAGAATACAAAGCGGTATGCTACGTGTTCTTAGGATGCATCCATCATTCCTCTCTTAGAAAGCCTACCCAACAGTCCAGACCGGGCCTAAGCATCAAGTGGGGCCCACGCCGAATGAGCGTCCAAGATCCTTTTGGGAAATGATATATGCGATTGCGCGTTATATACAAACGGGTGCGATCATACCAGCACTAATGCACCGGATCCCATCAGAACTCCGCAGTTAAGCGTGCTTGGGCGAGAGTAGTACTAGGATGGGTGACCTCCCGGGAAGTCCTCGTGTTGCACCCCATTTTTTTTTTTTTTTTCGTTTTAAATCCGAAAATTCTGGAAGGCGTATCTGTAAGACCGTGTGGACGTACACCGCCCACAGCCCCTTCTCGCGAAGCCCCAAGAGTGCTTTAGGTGTCTAAACATCGTTTGTGCCCAAAATAACGACGTTTAGACGCTTTTCCGGGCCATTTTCTACTACGGACTCCGAATCAAAGAATACAAAGCGGTATGCTACGTGTTCTTAGGATGCATCCATCTTTCCTCTCTTAGAAAGCCTACCCAACAGTCCGGACCGGGCCTAAGCATCAAGTGGGGCCCACGCCGAATGAGCGTCCAAGATCCTTTTGGGAAAGGATATATGCGATTGCGCGTTATATACAAACGGGTGGGATCATACCAGCACTAATGCACCGGATCCCATCAGAACTCCGCAGTTAAGCGTGCTTGGGCGAGAGTAGTACTAGGATGGGTGACCTCCCGGGAAGTCCTCGTGTTGCACCCCATTTTTTTTTTTTTTTTTTCGTTTTAAATCCGAAAATTCTGGAAGGCGTATCTGTAAGACCGTGTGGACGTACACCGCCCACAGCCCCTTCTCGCGAAGCCCCAAGAGTGCTTTAGGTGTCTAAACATCGTTTGTGCCCAAAATAACGACGTTTAGACGCTTTTCCGGGCCATTTTCTACTACGGACTCCGAATCAAAGAATACAAAGCGGTATGCTACGTGTTCTTAGGATGCATCCATCTTTCCTCTCTTAGAAAGCCTACCCAACAGTCCGGACCGGGCCTAAGCATCAAGTGGGGCCCACGCCGAATGAGCGTCCAAGATCCTTTTGGGAAATGATATATGCGATTGCGCGTTATATACAAACGGGTGGGATCATACCAGCACTAATGCACCGGATCCCATCAGAACTCCGCAGTTAAGCGTGCTTGGGCGAGAGTAGTACTAGGATGGGTGACCTCCCGGGAAGTCCTCGTGTTGCACCCCATTTTTTTTTTTTTTTTTCGTTTTAAATCCGAAAATTCTGGAAGGCGTATCTGTAAGACCGTGTGGACGTACACCGCCCACAGCCCCTTCTCGCGAAGCCCCAAGAGTGCTTTAGGTGTCTAAACATCGTTTGTGCCCAAAATAACGACGTTTAGACGCTTTTCCGGGCCATTTTCTACTACGGACTCCGAATCAAAGAATACAAAGCGGTATGCTACGTGTTCTTAGGATGCATCCATCATTCCTCTCTTAGAAAGCCTACCCAACAGTCCAGACCGGGCCTAAGCATCAAGTGGGGCCCACGCCGAATGAGCGTCCAAGATCCTTTTGGGAAATGATATATGCGATTGCGCGTTATATACAAACGGGTGCGATCATACCAGCACTAATGCACCGGATCCCATCAGAACTCCGCAGTTAAGCGTGCTTGGGCGAGAGTAGTACTAGGATGGGTGACCTCCCGGGAAGTCCTCGTGTTGCACCCCATTTTTTTTTTTTTTTTTCGTTTTAAATCCGAAAATTCTGGAAGGCGTATCTGTAAGACCGTGTGGACGTACACCGCCCACAGCCCCTTCTCGCGAAGCCCCAAGAGTGCTTTAGGTGTCTAAACATCGTTTGTGCCCAAAATAACGACGTTTAGACGCTTTTCCGGGCCATTTTCTACTACGGACTCCGAATCAAAGAATACAAAGCGGTATGCTACGTGTTCTTAGGATGCATCCATCTTTCCTCTCTTAGAAAGCCTACCCAACAGTCCGGACCGGGCCTAAGCATCAAGTGGGGCCCACGCCGAATGAGCGTCCAAGATCCTTTTGGGAAAGGATATATGCGATTGCGCGTTATATACAAACGGGTGGGATCATACCAGCACTAATGCACCGGATCCCATCAGAACTCCGCAGTTAAGCGTGCTTGGGCGAGAGTAGTACTAGGATGGGTGACCTCCCGGGAAGTCCTCGTGTTGCACCCCATTTTTTTTTTTTTTTTTTCGTTTTAAATCCGAAAATTCTGGAAGGCGTATCTGTAAGACCGTGTGGACGTACACCGCCCACAGCCCCTTCTCGCGAAGCCCCAAGAGTGCTTTAGGTGTCTAAACATCGTTTGTGCCCAAAATAACGACGTTTAGACGCTTTTCCGGGCCATTTTCTACTACGGACTCCGAATCAAAGAATACAAAGCGGTATGCTACGTGTTCTTAGGATGCATCCATCTTTCCTCTCTTAGAAAGCCTACCCAACAGTCCGGACCGGGCCTAAGCATCAAGTGGGGCCCACGCCGAATGAGCGTCCAAGATCCTTTTGGGAAATGATATATGCGATTGCGCGTTATATACAAACGGGTGGGATCATACCAGCACTAATGCACCGGATCCCATCAGAACTCCGCAGTTAAGCGTGCTTGGGCGAGAGTAGTACTAGGATGGGTGACCTCCCGGGAAGTCCTCGTGTTGCACCCCATTTTTTTTTTTTTTTTTCGTTTTAAATCCGAAAATTCTGGAAGGCGTATCTGTAAGACCGTGTGGACGTACACCGCCCACAGCCCCTTCTCGCGAAGCCCCAAGAGTGCTTTAGGTGTCTAAACATCGTTTGTGCCCAAAATAACGACGTTTAGACGCTTTTCCGGGCCATTTTCTACTACGGACTCCGAATCAAAGAATACAAAGCGGTATGCTACGTGTTCTTAGGATGCATCCATCATTCCTCTCTTAGAAAGCCTACCCAACAGTCCAGACCGGGCCTAAGCATCAAGTGGGGCCCACGCCGAATGAGCGTCCAAGATCCTTTTGGGAAATGATATATGCGATTGCGCGTTATATACAAACGGGTGCGATCATACCAGCACTAATGCACCGGATCCCATCAGAACTCCGCAGTTAAGCGTGCTTGGGCGAGAGTAGTACTAGGATGGGTGACCTCCCGGGAAGTCCTCGTGTTGCACCCCATTTTTTTTTTTTTTTTTCGTTTTAAATCCGAAAATTCTGGAAGGCGTATCTGTAAGACCGTGTGGACGTACACCGCCCACAGCCCTTTCTCGCGAAGCCCCAAGAGTGCTTTAGGTGTCTAAACATCGTTTGTGCCCAAAATAACGACGTTTAGACGCTTTTCCGGGCCATTTTCTACTACGGACTCCGAATCAAAGAATACAAAGCGGTATGCTACGTGTTCTTAGGATGCATCCATCTTTCCTCTCTTAGAAAGCCTACCCAACAGTCCGGACCGGGCCTAAGCATCAAGTGGGGCCCACGCCGAATGAGCGTCCAAGATCCTTTTGGGAAAGGATATATGCGATTGCGCGTTATATACAAACGGGTGGGATCATACCAGCACTAATGCACCGGATCCCATCAGAACTCCGCAGTTAAGCGTGCTTGGGCGAGAGTAGTACTAGGATGGGTGACCTCCCGGGAAGTCCTCGTGTTGCACCCCATTTTTTTTTTTTTTTTTTCGTTTTAAATCCGAAAATTCTGGAAGGCGTATCTGTAAGACCGTGTGGACGTACACCGCCCACAGCCCCTTCTCGCGAAGCCCCAAGAGTGCTTTAGGTGTCTAAACATCGTTTGTGCCCAAAATAACGACGTTTAGACGCTTTTCCGGGCCATTTTCTACTACGGACTCCGAATCAAAGAATACAAAGCGGTATGCTACGTGTTCTTAGGATGCATCCATCTTTCCTCTCTTAGAAAGCCTACCCAACAGTCCGGACCGGGCCTAAGCATCAAGTGGGGCCCACGCCGAATGAGCGTCCAAGATCCTTTTGGGAAATGATATATGCGATTGCGCGTTATATACAAACGGGTGGGATCATACCAGCACTAATGCACCGGATCCCATCAGAACTCCGCAGTTAAGCGTGCTTGGGCGAGAGTAGTACTAGGATGGGTGACCTCCCGGGAAGTCCTCGTGTTGCACCCCATTTTTTTTTTTTTTTTTCGTTTTAAATCCGAAAATTCTGGAAGGCGTATCTGTAAGACCGTGTGGACGTACACCGCCCACAGCCCCTTCTCGCGAAGCCCCAAGAGTGCTTTAGGTGTCTAAACATCGTTTGTGCCCAAAATAACGACGTTTAGACGCTTTTCCGGGCCATTTTCTACTACGGACTCCGAATCAAAGAATACAAAGCGGTATGCTACGTGTTCTTAGGATGCATCCATCATTCCTCTCTTAGAAAGCCTACCCAACAGTCCAGACCGGGCCTAAGCATCAAGTGGGGCCCACGCCGAATGAGCGTCCAAGATCCTTTTGGGAAATGATATATGCGATTGCGCGTTATATACAAACGGGTGCGATCATACCAGCACTAATGCACCGGATCCCATCAGAACTCCGCAGTTAAGCGTGCTTGGGCGAGAGTAGTACTAGGATGGGTGACCTCCCGGGAAGTCCTCGTGTTGCACCCCATTTTTTTTTTTTTTTTCGTTTTAAATCCGAAAATTCTGGAAGGCGTATCTGTAAGACCGTGTGGACGTACACCGCCCACAGCCCCTTCTCGCGAAGCCCCAAGAGTGCTTTAGGTGTCTAAACATCGTTTGTGCCCAAAATAACGACGTTTAGACGCTTTTCCGGGCCATTTTCTACTACGGACTCCGAATCAAAGAATACAAAGCGGTATGCTACGTGTTCTTAGGATGCATCCATCTTTCCTCTCTTAGAAAGCCTACCCAACAGTCCGGACCGGGCCTAAGCATCAAGTGGGGCCCACGCCGAATGAGCGTCCAAGATCCTTTTGGGAAAGGATATATGCGATTGCGCGTTATATACAAACGGGTGGGATCATACCAGCACTAATGCACCGGATCCCATCAGAACTCCGCAGTTAAGCGTGCTTGGGCGAGAGTAGTACTAGGATGGGTGACCTCCCGGGAAGTCCTCGTGTTGCACCCCATTTTTTTTTTTTTTTTTTCGTTTTAAATCCGAAAATTCTGGAAGGCGTATCTGTAAGACCGTGTGGACGTACACCGCCCACAGCCCCTTCTCGCGAAGCCCCAAGAGTGCTTTAGGTGTCTAAACATCGTTTGTGCCCAAAATAACGACGTTTAGACGCTTTTCCGGGCCATTTTCTACTACGGACTCCGAATCAAAGAATACAAAGCGGTATGCTACGTGTTCTTAGGATGCATCCATCTTTCCTCTCTTAGAAAGCCTACCCAACAGTCCGGACCGGGCCTAAGCATCAAGTGGGGCCCACGCCGAATGAGCGTCCAAGATCCTTTTGGGAAATGATATATGCGATTGCGCGTTATATACAAACGGGTGGGATCATACCAGCACTAATGCACCGGATCCCATCAGAACTCCGCAGTTAAGCGTGCTTGGGCGAGAGTAGTACTAGGATGGGTGACCTCCCGGGAAGTCCTCGTGTTGCACCCCATTTTTTTTTTTTTTTTTCGTTTTAAATCCGAAAATTCTGGAAGGCGTATCTGTAAGACCGTGTGGACGTACACCGCCCACAGCCCCTTCTCGCGAAGCCCCAAGAGTGCTTTAGGTGTCTAAACATCGTTTGTGCCCAAAATAACGACGTTTAGACGCTTTTCCGGGCCATTTTCTACTACGGACTCCGAATCAAAGAATACAAAGCGGTATGCTACGTGTTCTTAGGATGCATCCATCATTCCTCTCTTAGAAAGCCTACCCAACAGTCCAGACCGGGCCTAAGCATCAAGTGGGGCCCACGCCGAATGAGCGTCCAAGATCCTTTTGGGAAATGATATATGCGATTGCGCGTTATATACAAACGGGTGCGATCATACCAGCACTAATGCACCGGATCCCATCAGAACTCCGCAGTTAAGCGTGCTTGGGCGAGAGTAGTACTAGGATGGGTGACCTCCCGGGAAGTCCTCGTGTTGCACCCCATTTTTTTTTTTTTTTTTCGTTTTAAATCCGAAAATTCTGGAAGGCGTATCTGTAAGACCGTGTGGACGTACACCGCCCACAGCCCCTTCTCGCGAAGCCCCAAGAGTGCTTTAGGTGTCTAAACATCGTTTGTGCCCAAAATAACGACGTTTAGACGCTTTTCCGGGCCATTTTCTACTACGGACTCCGAATCAAAGAATACAAAGCGGTATGCTACGTGTTCTTAGGATGCATCCATCTTTCCTCTCTTAGAAAGCCTACCCAACAGTCCGGACCGGGCCTAAGCATCAAGTGGGGCCCACGCCGAATGAGCGTCCAAGATCCTTTTGGGAAAGGATATATGCGATTGCGCGTTATATACAAACGGGTGGGATCATACCAGCACTAATGCACCGGATCCCATCAGAACTCCGCAGTTAAGCGTGCTTGGGCGAGAGTAGTACTAGGATGGGTGACCTCCCGGGAAGTCCTCGTGTTGCACCCCATTTTTTTTTTTTTTTTTTCGTTTTAAATCCGAAAATTCTGGAAGGCGTATCTGTAAGACCGTGTGGACGTACACCGCCCACAGCCCCTTCTCGCGAAGCCCCAAGAGTGCTTTAGGTGTCTAAACATCGTTTGTGCCCAAAATAACGACGTTTAGACGCTTTTCCGGGCCATTTTCTACTACGGACTCCGAATCAAAGAATACAAAGCGGTATGCTACGTGTTCTTAGGATGCATCCATCTTTCCTCTCTTAGAAAGCCTACCCAACAGTCCGGACCGGGCCTAAGCATCAAGTGGGGCCCACGCCGAATGAGCGTCCAAGATCCTTTTGGGAAATGATATATGCGATTGCGCGTTATATACAAACGGGTGGGATCATACCAGCACTAATGCACCGGATCCCATCAGAACTCCGCAGTTAAGCGTGCTTGGGCGAGAGTAGTACTAGGATGGGTGACCTCCCGGGAAGTCCTCGTGTTGCACCCCATTTTTTTTTTTTTTTTTCGTTTTAAATCCGAAAATTCTGGAAGGCGTATCTGTAAGACCGTGTGGACGTACACCGCCCACAGCCCCTTCTCGCGAAGCCCCAAGAGTGCTTTAGGTGTCTAAACATCGTTTGTGCCCAAAATAACGACGTTTAGACGCTTTTCCGGGCCATTTTCTACTACGGACTCCGAATCAAAGAATACAAAGCGGTATGCTACGTGTTCTTAGGATGCATCCATCATTCCTCTCTTAGAAAGCCTACCCAACAGTCCAGACCGGGCCTAAGCATCAAGTGGGGCCCACGCCGAATGAGCGTCCAAGATCCTTTTGGGAAATGATATATGCGATTGCGCGTTATATACAAACGGGTGCGATCATACCAGCACTAATGCACCGGATCCCATCAGAACTCCGCAGTTAAGCGTGCTTGGGCGAGAGTAGTACTAGGATGGGTGACCTCCCGGGAAGTCCTCGTGTTGCACCCCATTTTTTTTTTTTTTTTTCGTTTTAAATCCGAAAATTCTGGAAGGCGTATCTGTAAGACCGTGTGGACGTACACCGCCCACAGCCCTTTCTCGCGAAGCCCCAAGAGTGCTTTAGGTGTCTAAACATCGTTTGTGCCCAAAATAACGACGTTTAGACGCTTTTCCGGGCCATTTTCTACTACGGACTCCGAATCAAAGAATACAAAGCGGTATGCTACGTGTTCTTAGGATGCATCCATCTTTCCTCTCTTAGAAAGCCTACCCAACAGTCCGGACCGGGCCTAAGCATCAAGTGGGGCCCACGCCGAATGAGCGTCCAAGATCCTTTTGGGAAAGGATATATGCGATTGCGCGTTATATACAAACGGGTGGGATCATACCAGCACTAATGCACCGGATCCCATCAGAACTCCGCAGTTAAGCGTGCTTGGGCGAGAGTAGTACTAGGATGGGTGACCTCCCGGGAAGTCCTCGTGTTGCACCCCATTTTTTTTTTTTTTTTTTCGTTTTAAATCCGAAAATTCTGGAAGGCGTATCTGTAAGACCGTGTGGACGTACACCGCCCACAGCCCCTTCTCGCGAAGCCCCAAGAGTGCTTTAGGTGTCTAAACATCGTTTGTGCCCAAAATAACGACGTTTAGACGCTTTTCCGGGCCATTTTCTACTACGGACTCCGAATCAAAGAATACAAAGCGGTATGCTACGTGTTCTTAGGATGCATCCATCTTTCCTCTCTTAGAAAGCCTACCCAACAGTCCGGACCGGGCCTAAGCATCAAGTGGGGCCCACGCCGAATGAGCGTCCAAGATCCTTTTGGGAAATGATATATGCGATTGCGCGTTATATACAAACGGGTGGGATCATACCAGCACTAATGCACCGGATCCCATCAGAACTCCGCAGTTAAGCGTGCTTGGGCGAGAGTAGTACTAGGATGGGTGACCTCCCGGGAAGTCCTCGTGTTGCACCCCATTTTTTTTTTTTTTTTTCGTTTTAAATCCGAAAATTCTGGAAGGCGTATCTGTAAGACCGTGTGGACGTACACCGCCCACAGCCCCTTCTCGCGAAGCCCCAAGAGTGCTTTAGGTGTCTAAACATCGTTTGTGCCCAAAATAACGACGTTTAGACGCTTTTCCGGGCCATTTTCTACTACGGACTCCGAATCAAAGAATACAAAGCGGTATGCTACGTGTTCTTAGGATGCATCCATCATTCCTCTCTTAGAAAGCCTACCCAACAGTCCAGACCGGGCCTAAGCATCAAGTGGGGCCCACGCCGAATGAGCGTCCAAGATCCTTTTGGGAAATGATATATGCGATTGCGCGTTATATACAAACGGGTGCGATCATACCAGCACTAATGCACCGGATCCCATCAGAACTCCGCAGTTAAGCGTGCTTGGGCGAGAGTAGTACTAGGATGGGTGACCTCCCGGGAAGTCCTCGTGTTGCACCCCATTTTTTTTTTTTTTTTTCGTTTTAAATCCGAAAATTCTGGAAGGCGTATCTGTAAGACCGTGTGGACGTACACCGCCCACAGCCCCTTCTCGCGAAGCCCCAAGAGTGCTTTAGGTGTCTAAACATCGTTTGTGCCCAAAATAACGACGTTTAGACGCTTTTCCGGGCCATTTTCTACTACGGACTCCGAATCAAAGAATACAAAGCGGTATGCTACGTGTTCTTAGGATGCATCCATCTTTCCTCTCTTAGAAAGCCTACCCAACAGTCCGGACCGGGCCTAAGCATCAAGTGGGGCCCACGCCGAATGAGCGTCCAAGATCCTTTTGGGAAAGGATATATGCGATTGCGCGTTATATACAAACGGGTGGGATCATACCAGCACTAATGCACCGGATCCCATCAGAACTCCGCAGTTAAGCGTGCTTGGGCGAGAGTAGTACTAGGATGGGTGACCTCCCGGGAAGTCCTCGTGTTGCACCCCATTTTTTTTTTTTTTTTTTCGTTTTAAATCCGAAAATTCTGGAAGGCGTATCTGTAAGACCGTGTGGACGTACACCGCCCACAGCCCCTTCTCGCGAAGCCCCAAGAGTGCTTTAGGTGTCTAAACATCGTTTGTGCCCAAAATAACGACGTTTAGACGCTTTTCCGGGCCATTTTCTACTACGGACTCCGAATCAAAGAATACAAAGCGGTATGCTACGTGTTCTTAGGATGCATCCATCTTTCCTCTCTTAGAAAGCCTACCCAACAGTCCGGACCGGGCCTAAGCATCAAGTGGGGCCCACGCCGAATGAGCGTCCAAGATCCTTTTGGGAAATGATATATGCGATTGCGCGTTATATACAAACGGGTGGGATCATACCAGCACTAATGCACCGGATCCCATCAGAACTCCGCAGTTAAGCGTGCTTGGGCGAGAGTAGTACTAGGATGGGTGACCTCCCGGGAAGTCCTCGTGTTGCACCCCATTTTTTTTTTTTTTTTTCGTTTTAAATCCGAAAATTCTGGAAGGCGTATCTGTAAGACCGTGTGGACGTACACCGCCCACAGCCCCTTCTCGCGAAGCCCCAAGAGTGCTTTAGGTGTCTAAACATCGTTTGTGCCCAAAATAACGACGTTTAGACGCTTTTCCGGGCCATTTTCTACTACGGACTCCGAATCAAAGAATACAAAGCGGTATGCTACGTGTTCTTAGGATGCATCCATCATTCCTCTCTTAGAAAGCCTACCCAACAGTCCAGACCGGGCCTAAGCATCAAGTGGGGCCCACGCCGAATGAGCGTCCAAGATCCTTTTGGGAAATGATATATGCGATTGCGCGTTATATACAAACGGGTGCGATCATACCAGCACTAATGCACCGGATCCCATCAGAACTCCGCAGTTAAGCGTGCTTGGGCGAGAGTAGTACTAGGATGGGTGACCTCCCGGGAAGTCCTCGTGTTGCACCCCATTTTTTTTTTTTTTTTTCGTTTTAAATCCGAAAATTCTGGAAGGCGTATCTGTAAGACCGTGTGGACGTACACCGCCCACAGCCCTTTCTCGCGAAGCCCCAAGAGTGCTTTAGGTGTCTAAACATCGTTTGTGCCCAAAATAACGACGTTTAGACGCTTTTCCGGGCCATTTTCTACTACGGACTCCGAATCAAAGAATACAAAGCGGTATGCTACGTGTTCTTAGGATGCATCCATCTTTCCTCTCTTAGAAAGCCTACCCAACAGTCCGGACCGGGCCTAAGCATCAAGTGGGGCCCACGCCGAATGAGCGTCCAAGATCCTTTTGGGAAAGGATATATGCGATTGCGCGTTATATACAAACGGGTGCGATCATACCAGCACTAATGCACCGGATCCCATCAGAACTCCGCAGTTAAGCGTGCTTGGGCGAGAGTAGTACTAGGATGGGTGACCTCCCGGGAAGTCCTCGTGTTGCACCCCATTTTTTTTTTTTTTTTTCGTTTTAAATCCGAAAATTCTGGAAGGCGTATCTGTAAGACCGTGTGGACGTACACCGCCCACAGCCCCTTCTCGCGAAGCCCCAAGAGTGCTTTAGGTGTCTAAACATCGTTTGTGCCCAAAATAACGACGTTTAGACGCTTTTCCGGGCCATTTTCTACTACGGACTCCGAATCAAAGAATACAAAGCGGTATGCTACGTGTTCTTAGGATGCATCCATCTTTCCTCTCTTAGAAAGCCTACCCAACAGTCCGGACCGGGCCTAAGCATCAAGTGGGGCCCACGCCGAATGAGCGTCCAAGATCCTTTTGGGAAAGGATATATGCGATTGCGCGTTATATACAAACGGGTGGGATCATACCAGCACTAATGCACCGGATCCCATCAGAACTCCGCAGTTAAGCGTGCTTGGGCGAGAGTAGTACTAGGATGGGTGACCTCCCGGGAAGTCCTCGTGTTGCACCCCATTTTTTTTTTTTTTTTTCGTTTTAAATCCGAAAATTCTGGAAGGCGTATCTGTAAGACCGTGTGGACGTACACCGCCCACAGCCCCTTCTCGCGAAGCCCCAAGAGTGCTTTAGGTGTCTAAACATCGTTTGTGCCCAAAATAACGACGTTTAGACGCTTTTCCGGGCCATTTTCTACTACGGACTCCGAATCAAAGAATACAAAGCGGTATGCTACGTGTTCTTAGGATGCATCCATCATTCCTCTCTTAGAAAGCCTACCCAACAGTCCAGACCGGGCCTAAGCATCAAGTGGGGCCCACGCCGAATGAGCGTCCAAGATCCTTTTGGGAAATGATATATGCGATTGCGCGTTATATACAAACGGGTGCGATCATACCAGCACTAATGCACCGGATCCCATCAGAACTCCGCAGTTAAGCGTGCTTGGGCGAGAGTAGTACTAGGATGGGTGACCTCCCGGGAAGTCCTCGTGTTGCACCCCATTTTTTTTTTTTTTTTTCGTTTTAAATCCGAAAATTCTGGAAGGCGTATCTGTAAGACCGTGTGGACGTACACCGCCCACAGCCCCTTCTCGCGAAGCCCCAAGAGTGCTTTAGGTGTCTAAACATCGTTTGTGCCCAAAATAACGACGTTTAGACGCTTTTCCGGGCCATTTTCTACTACGGACTCCGAATCAAAGAATACAAAGCGGTATGCTACGTGTTCTTAGGATGCATCCATCTTTCCTCTCTTAGAAAGCCTACCCAACAGTCCGGACCGGGCCTAAGCATCAAGTGGGGCCCACGCCGAATGAGCGTCCAAGATCCTTTTGGGAAAGGATATATGCGATTGCGCGTTATATACAAACGGGTGGGATCATACCAGCACTAATGCACCGGATCCCATCAGAACTCCGCAGTTAAGCGTGCTTGGGCGAGAGTAGTACTAGGATGGGTGACCTCCCGGGAAGTCCTCGTGTTGCACCCCATTTTTTTTTTTTTTTTTTCGTTTTAAATCCGAAAATTCTGGAAGGCGTATCTGTAAGACCGTGTGGACGTACACCGCCCACAGCCCCTTCTCGCGAAGCCCCAAGAGTGCTTTAGGTGTCTAAACATCGTTTGTGCCCAAAATAACGACGTTTAGACGCTTTTCCGGGCCATTTTCTACTACGGACTCCGAATCAAAGAATACAAAGCGGTATGCTACGTGTTCTTAGGATGCATCCATCTTTCCTCTCTTAGAAAGCCTACCCAACAGTCCGGACCGGGCCTAAGCATCAAGTGGGGCCCACGCCGAATGAGCGTCCAAGATCCTTTTGGGAAATGATATATGCGATTGCGCGTTATATACAAACGGGTGGGATCATACCAGCACTAATGCACCGGATCCCATCAGAACTCCGCAGTTAAGCGTGCTTGGGCGAGAGTAGTACTAGGATGGGTGACCTCCCGGGAAGTCCTCGTGTTGCACCCCATTTTTTTTTTTTTTTTTTCGTTTTAAATCCGAAAATTCTGGAAGGCGTATCTGTAAGACCGTGTGGACGTACACCGCCCACAGCCCCTTCTCGCGAAGCCCCAAGAGTGCTTTAGGTGTCTAAACATCGTTTGTGCCCAAAATAACGACGTTTAGACGCTTTTCCGGGCCATTTTCTACTACGGACTCCGAATCAAAGAATACAAAGCGGTATGCTACGTGTTCTTAGGATGCATCCATCTTTCCTCTCTTAGAAAGCCTACCCAACAGTCCGGACCGGGCCTAAGCATCAAGTGGGGCCCACGCCGAATGAGCGTCCAAGATCCTTTTGGGAAAGGATATATGCGATTGCGCGTTATATACAAACGGGTGGGATCATACCAGCACTAATGCACCGGATCCCATCAGAACTCCGCAGTTAAGCGTGCTTGGGCGAGAGTAGTACTAGGATGGGTGACCTCCCGGGAAGTCCTCGTGTTGCACCCCATTTTTTTTTTTTTTTTTTCGTTTTAAATCCGAAAATTCTGGAAGGCGTATCTGTAAGACCGTGTGGACGTACACCGCCCACAGCCCCTTCTCGCGAAGCCCCAAGAGTGCTTTAGGTGTCTAAACATCGTTTGTGCCCAAAATAACGACGTTTAGACGCTTTTCCGGGCCATTTTCTACTACGGACTCCGAATCAAAGAATACAAAGCGGTATGCTACGTGTTCTTAGGATGCATCCATCATTCCTCTCTTAGAAAGCCTACCCAACAGTCCAGACCGGGCCTAAGCATCAAGTGGGGCCCACGCCGAATGAGCGTCCAAGATCCTTTTGGGAAATGATATATGCGATTGCGCGTTATATACAAACGGGTGCGATCATACCAGCACTAATGCACCGGATCCCATCAGAACTCCGCAGTTAAGCGTGCTTGGGCGAGAGTAGTACTAGGATGGGTGACCTCCCGGGAAGTCCTCGTGTTGCACCCCATTTTTTTTTTTTTTTTTCGTTTTAAATCCGAAAATTCTGGAAGGCGTATCTGTAAGACCGTGTGGACGTACACCGCCCACAGCCCCTTCTCGCGAAGCCCCAAGAGTGCTTTAGGTGTCTAAACATCGTTTGTGCCCAAAATAACGACGTTTAGACGCTTTTCCGGGCCATTTTCTACTACGGACTCCGAATCAAAGAATACAAAGCGGTATGCTACGTGTTCTTAGGATGCATCCATCATTCCTCTCTTAGAAAGCCTACCCAACAGTCCAGACCGGGCCTAAGCATCAAGTGGGGCCCACGCCGAATGAGCGTCCAAGATCCTTTTGGGAAATGATATATGCGATTGCGCATTATATACAAACGGGTGCGATCATACCAGCACTAATGCACCGGATCCCATCAGAACTCCGCAGTTAAGCGTGCTTGGGCGAGAGTAGTACTAGGATGGGTGACCTCCCGGGAAGTCCTCGTGTTGCACCCCATTTTTTTTTTTTTTTTCGTTTTAAATCCGAAAATTCTGGAAGGCGTATCTGTAAGACCGTGTGGACGTACACCGCCCACAGCCCCTTCTCGCGAAGCCCCAAGAGTGATTTAGGTGTCTAAACATCGTTTGTGCCCAAAATAACGACGTTTAGACGCTTTTCCGGGCCATTTTCTACTACGGACTCCGAATCAAAGAATACAAAGCGGTATGCTACGTGTTCTTAGGATGCATCCATCTTTCCTCTCTTAGAAAGCCTACCCAACAGTCCGGACCGGGCCTAAGCATCAAGTGGGGCCCACGCCGAATGAGCGTCCAAGATCCTTTTGGGAAAGGATATATGCGATTGCGCGTTATATACAAACGGGTGGGATCATACCAGCACTAATGCACCGGATCCCATCAGAACTCCGCAGTTAAGCGTGCTTGGGCGAGAGTAGTACTAGGATGGGTGACCTCCCGGGAAGTCCTCGTGTTGCACCCCATTTTTTTTTTTTTTTTTTCGTTTTAAATCCGAAAATTCTGGAAGGCGTATCTGTAAGACCGTGTGGACGTACACCGCCCACAGCCCCTTCTCGCGAAGCCCCAAGAGTGCTTTAGGTGTCTAAACATCGTTTGTGCCCAAAATAACGACGTTTAGACGCTTTTCCGGGCCATTTTCTACTACGGACTCCGAATCAAAGAATACAAAGCGGTATGCTACGTGTTCTTAGGATGCATCCATCTTTCCTCTCTTAGAAAGCCTACCCAACAGTCCGGACCGGGCCTAAGCATCAAGTGGGGCCCACGCCGAATGAGCGTCCAAGATCCTTTTGGGAAATGATATATGCGATTGCGCGTTATATACAAACGGGTGGGATCATACCAGCACTAATGCACCGGATCCCATCAGAACTCCGCAGTTAAGCGTGCTTGGGCGAGAGTAGTACTAGGATGGGTGACCTCCCGGGAAGTCCTCGTGTTGCACCCCATTTTTTTTTTTTTTTTTTCGTTTTAAATCCGAAAATTCTGGAAGGCGTATCTGTAAGACCGTGTGGACGTACACCGCCCACAGCCCCTTCTCGCGAAGCCCCAAGAGTGCTTTAGGTGTCTAAACATCGTTTGTGCCCAAAATAACGACGTTTAGACGCTTTTCCGGGCCATTTTCTACTACGGACTCCGAATCAAAGAATACAAAGCGGTATGCTACGTGTTCTTAGGATGCATCCATCTTTCCTCTCTTAGAAAGCCTACCCAACAGTCCGGACCGGGCCTAAGCATCAAGTGGGGCCCACGCCGAATGAGCGTCCAAGATCCTTTTGGGAAAGGATATATGCGATTGCGCGTTATATACAAACGGGTGGGATCATACCAGCACTAATGCACCGGATCCCATCAGAACTCCGCAGTTAAGCGTGCTTGGGCGAGAGTAGTACTAGGATGGGTGACCTCCCGGGAAGTCCTCGTGTTGCACCCCATTTTTTTTTTTTTTTTTTCGTTTTAAATCCGAAAATTCTGGAAGGCGTATCTGTAAGACCGTGTGGACGTACACCGCCCACAGCCCCTTCTCGCGAAGCCCCAAGAGTGCTTTAGGTGTCTAAACATCGTTTGTGCCCAAAATAACGACGTTTAGACGCTTTTCCGGGCCATTTTCTACTACGGACTCCGAATCAAAGAATACAAAGCGGTATGCTACGTGTTCTTAGGATGCATCCATCATTCCTCTCTTAGAAAGCCTACCCAACAGTCCAGACCGGGCCTAAGCATCAAGTGGGGCCCACGCCGAATGAGCGTCCAAGATCCTTTTGGGAAATGATATATGCGATTGCGCGTTATATACAAACGGGTGCGATCATACCAGCACTAATGCACCGGATCCCATCAGAACTCCGCAGTTAAGCGTGCTTGGGCGAGAGTAGTACTAGGATGGGTGACCTCCCGGGAAGTCCTCGTGTTGCACCCCATTTTTTTTTTTTTTTTTCGTTTTAAATCCGAAAATTCTGGAAGGCGTATCTGTAAGACCGTGTGGACGTACACCGCCCACAGCCCCTTCTCGCGAAGCCCCAAGAGTGCTTTAGGTGTCTAAACATCGTTTGTGCCCAAAATAACGACGTTTAGACGCTTTTCCGGGCCATTTTCTACTACGGACTCCGAATCAAAGAATACAAAGCGGTATGCTACGTGTTCTTAGGATGCATCCATCATTCCTCTCTTAGAAAGCCTACCCAACAGTCCAGACCGGGCCTAAGCATCAAGTGGGGCCCACGCCGAATGAGCGTCCAAGATCCTTTTGGGAAATGATATATGCGATTGCGCATTATATACAAACGGGTGCGATCATACCAGCACTAATGCACCGGATCCCATCAGAACTCCGCAGTTAAGCGTGCTTGGGCGAGAGTAGTACTAGGATGGGTGACCTCCCGGGAAGTCCTCGTGTTGCACCCCATTTTTTTTTTTTTTTTCGTTTTAAATCCGAAAATTCTGGAAGGCGTATCTGTAAGACCGTGTGGACGTACACCGCCCACAGCCCCTTCTCGCGAAGCCCCAAGAGTGATTTAGGTGTCTAAACATCGTTTGTGCCCAAAATAACGACGTTTAGACGCTTTTCCGGGCCATTTTCTACTACGGACTCCGAATCAAAGAATACAAAGCGGTATGCTACGTGTTCTTAGGATGCATCCATCTTTCCTCTCTTAGAAAGCCTACCCAACAGTCCGGACCGGGCCTAAGCATCAAGTGGGGCCCACGCCGAATGAGCGTCCAAGATCCTTTTGGGAAAGGATATATGCGATTGCGCGTTATATACAAACGGGTGGGATCATACCAGCACTAATGCACCGGATCCCATCAGAACTCCGCAGTTAAGCGTGCTTGGGCGAGAGTAGTACTAGGATGGGTGACCTCCCGGGAAGTCCTCGTGTTGCACCCCATTTTTTTTTTTTTTTTTTCGTTTTAAATCCGAAAATTCTGGAAGGCGTATCTGTAAGACCGTGTGGACGTACACCGCCCACAGCCCCTTCTCGCGAAGCCCCAAGAGTGCTTTAGGTGTCTAAACATCGTTTGTGCCCAAAATAACGACGTTTAGACGCTTTTCCGGGCCATTTTCTACTACGGACTCCGAATCAAAGAATACAAAGCGGTATGCTACGTGTTCTTAGGATGCATCCATCTTTCCTCTCTTAGAAAGCCTACCCAACAGTCCGGACCGGGCCTAAGCATCAAGTGGGGCCCACGCCGAATGAGCGTCCAAGATCCTTTTGGGAAATGATATATGCGATTGCGCGTTATATACAAACGGGTGGGATCATACCAGCACTAATGCACCGGATCCCATCAGAACTCCGCAGTTAAGCGTGCTTGGGCGAGAGTAGTACTAGGATGGGTGACCTCCCGGGAAGTCCTCGTGTTGCACCCCATTTTTTTTTTTTTTTTTTCGTTTTAAATCCGAAAATTCTGGAAGGCGTATCTGTAAGACCGTGTGGACGTACACCGCCCACAGCCCCTTCTCGCGAAGCCCCAAGAGTGCTTTAGGTGTCTAAACATCGTTTGTGCCCAAAATAACGACGTTTAGACGCTTTTCCGGGCCATTTTCTACTACGGACTCCGAATCAAAGAATACAAAGCGGTATGCTACGTGTTCTTAGGATGCATCCATCTTTCCTCTCTTAGAAAGCCTACCCAACAGTCCGGACCGGGCCTAAGCATCAAGTGGGGCCCACGCCGAATGAGCGTCCAAGATCCTTTTGGGAAAGGATATATGCGATTGCGCGTTATATACAAACGGGTGGGATCATACCAGCACTAATGCACCGGATCCCATCAGAACTCCGCAGTTAAGCGTGCTTGGGCGAGAGTAGTACTAGGATGGGTGACCTCCCGGGAAGTCCTCGTGTTGCACCCCATTTTTTTTTTTTTTTTTCGTTTTAAATCCGAAAATTCTGGAAGGCGTATCTGTAAGACCGTGTGGACGTACACCGCCCACAGCCCCTTCTCGCGAAGCCCCAAGAGTGCTTTAGGTGTCTAAACATCGTTTGTGCCCAAAATAACGACGTTTAGACGCTTTTCCGGGCCATTTTCTACTACGGACTCCGAATCAAAGAATACAAAGCGGTATGCTACGTGTTCTTAGGATGCATCCATCATTCCTCTCTTAGAAAGCCTACCCAACAGTCCAGACCGGGCCTAAGCATCAAGTGGGGCCCACGCCGAATGAGCGTCCAAGATCCTTTTGGGAAATGATATATGCGATTGCGCGTTATATACAAACGGGTGCGATCATACCAGCACTAATGCACCGGATCCCATCAGAACTCCGCAGTTAAGCGTGCTTGGGCGAGAGTAGTACTAGGATGGGTGACCTCCCGGGAAGTCCTCGTGTTGCACCCCATTTTTTTTTTTTTTTTCGTTTTAAATCCGAAAATTCTGGAAGGCGTATCTGTAAGACCGTGTGGACGTACACCGCCCACAGCCCCTTCTCGCGAAGCCCCAAGAGTGCTTTAGGTGTCTAAACATCGTTTGTGCCCAAAATAACGACGTTTAGACGCTTTTCCGGGCCATTTTCTACTACGGACTCCGAATCAAAGAATACAAAGCGGTATGCTACGTGTTCTTAGGATGCATCCATCTTTCCTCTCTTAGAAAGCCTACCCAACAGTCCGGACCGGGCCTAAGCATCAAGTGGGGCCCACGCCGAATGAGCGTCCAAGATCCTTTTGGGAAAGGATATATGCGATTGCGCGTTATATACAAACGGGTGGGATCATACCAGCACTAATGCACCGGATCCCATCAGAACTCCGCAGTTAAGCGTGCTTGGGCGAGAGTAGTACTAGGATGGGTGACCTCCCGGGAAGTCCTCGTGTTGCACCCCATTTTTTTTTTTTTTTTTTCGTTTTAAATCCGAAAATTCTGGAAGGCGTATCTGTAAGACCGTGTGGACGTACACCGCCCACAGCCCCTTCTCGCGAAGCCCCAAGAGTGCTTTAGGTGTCTAAACATCGTTTGTGCCCAAAATAACGACGTTTAGACGCTTTTCCGGGCCATTTTCTACTACGGACTCCGAATCAAAGAATACAAAGCGGTATGCTACGTGTTCTTAGGATGCATCCATCTTTCCTCTCTTAGAAAGCCTACCCAACAGTCCGGACCGGGCCTAAGCATCAAGTGGGGCCCACGCCGAATGAGCGTCCAAGATCCTTTTGGGAAATGATATATGCGATTGCGCGTTATATACAAACGGGTGGGATCATACCAGCACTAATGCACCGGATCCCATCAGAACTCCGCAGTTAAGCGTGCTTGGGCGAGAGTAGTACTAGGATGGGTGACCTCCCGGGAAGTCCTCGTGTTGCACCCCATTTTTTTTTTTTTTTTTCGTTTTAAATCCGAAAATTCTGGAAGGCGTATCTGTAAGACCGTGTGGACGTACACCGCCCACAGCCCCTTCTCGCGAAGCCCCAAGAGTGCTTTAGGTGTCTAAACATCGTTTGTGCCCAAAATAACGACGTTTAGACGCTTTTCCGGGCCATTTTCTACTACGGACTCCGAATCAAAGAATACAAAGCGGTATGCTACGTGTTCTTAGGATGCATCCATCATTCCTCTCTTAGAAAGCCTACCCAACAGTCCAGACCGGGCCTAAGCATCAAGTGGGGCCCACGCCGAATGAGCGTCCAAGATCCTTTTGGGAAATGATATATGCGATTGCGCGTTATATACAAACGGGTGGGATCATACCAGCACTAATGCACCGGATCCCATCAGAACTCCGCAGTTAAGCGTGCTTGGGCGAGAGTAGTACTAGGATGGGTGACCTCCCGGGAAGTCCTCGTGTTGCACCCCATTTTTTTTTTTTTTTTTTCGTTTTAAATCCGAAAATTCTGGAAGGCGTATCTGTAAGACCGTGTGGACGTACACCGCCCACAGCCCCTTCTCGCGAAGCCCCAAGAGTGCTTTAGGTGTCTAAACATCGTTTGTGCCCAAAATAACGACGTTTAGACGCTTTTCCGGGCCATTTTCTACTACGGACTCCGAATCAAAGAATACAAAGCGGTATGCTACGTGTTCTTAGGATGCATCCATCTTTCCTCTCTTAGAAAGCCTACCCAACAGTCCGGACCGGGCCTAAGCATCAAGTGGGGCCCACGCCGAATGAGCGTCCAAGATCCTTTTGGGAAATGATATATGCGATTGCGCGTTATATACAAACGGGTGGGATCATACCAGCACTAATGCACCGGATCCCATCAGAACTCCGCAGTTAAGCGTGCTTGGGCGAGAGTAGTACTAGGATGGGTGACCTCCCGGGAAGTCCTCGTGTTGCACCCCATTTTTTTTTTTTTTTTTCGTTTTAAATCCGAAAATTCTGGAAGGCGTATCTGTAAGACCGTGTGGACGTACACCGCCCACAGCCCCTTCTCGCGAAGCCCCAAGAGTGCTTTAGGTGTCTAAACATCGTTTGTGCCCAAAATAACGACGTTTAGACGCTTTTCCGGGCCATTTTCTACTACGGACTCCGAATCAAAGAATACAAAGCGGTATGCTACGTGTTCTTAGGATGCATCCATCATTCCTCTCTTAGAAAGCCTACCCAACAGTCCAGACCGGGCCTAAGCATCAAGTGGGGCCCACGCCGAATGAGCGTCCAAGATCCTTTTGGGAAATGATATATGCGATTGCGCGTTATATACAAACGGGTGCGATCATACCAGCACTAATGCACCGGATCCCATCAGAACTCCGCAGTTAAGCGTGCTTGGGCGAGAGTAGTACTAGGATGGGTGACCTCCCGGGAAGTCCTCGTGTTGCACCCCATTTTTTTTTTTTTTTTTCGTTTTAAATCCGAAAATTCTGGAAGGCGTATCTGTAAGACCGTGTGGACGTACACCGCCCACAGCCCCTTCTCGCGAAGCCCCAAGAGTGCTTTAGGTGTCTAAACATCGTTTGTGCCCAAAATAACGACGTTTAGACGCATTTCCGGGCCATTTTCTACTACGGACTCCGAATCAAAGAATACAAAGCGGTATGCTACGTGTTCTTAGGATGCATCCATCTTTCCTCTCTTAGAAAGCCTACCCAACAGTCCGGACCGGGCCTAAGCATCAAGTGGGGCCCACGCCGAATGAGCGTCCAAGATCCTTTTGGGAAAGGATATATGCGATTGCGCGTTATATACAAACGGGTGGGATCATACCAGCACTAATGCACCGGATCCCATCAGAACTCCGCAGTTAAGCGTGCTTGGGCGAGAGTAGTACTAGGATGGGTGACCTCCCGGGAAGTCCTCGTGTTGCACCCCATTTTTTTTTTTTTTTTTTCGTTTTAAATCCGAAAATTCTGGAAGGCGTATCTGTAAGACCGTGTGGACGTACACCGCCCACAGCCCCTTCTCGCGAAGCCCCAAGAGTGCTTTAGGTGTCTAAACATCGTTTGTGCCCAAAATAACGACGTTTAGACGCTTTTCCGGGCCATTTTCTACTACGGACTCCGAATCAAAGAATACAAAGCGGTATGCTACGTGTTCTTAGGATGCATCCATCTTTCCTCTCTTAGAAAGCCTACCCAACAGTCCGGACCGGGCCTAAGCATCAAGTGGGGCCCACGCCGAATGAGCGTCCAAGATCCTTTTGGGAAATGATATATGCGATTGCGCGTTATATACAAACGGGTGGGATCATACCAGCACTAATGCACCGGATCCCATCAGAACTCCGCAGTTAAGCGTGCTTGGGCGAGAGTAGTACTAGGATGGGTGACCTCCCGGGAAGTCCTCGTGTTGCACCCCATTTTTTTTTTTTTTTTTCGTTTTAAATCCGAAAATTCTGGAAGGCGTATCTGTAAGACCGTGTGGACGTACACCGCCCACAGCCCCTTCTCGCGAAGCCCCAAGAGTGCTTTAGGTGTCTAAACATCGTTTGTGCCCAAAATAACGACGTTTAGACGCTTTTCCGGGCCATTTTCTACTACGGACTCCGAATCAAAGAATACAAAGCGGTATGCTACGTGTTCTTAGGATGCATCCATCATTCCTCTCTTAGAAAGCCTACCCAACAGTCCAGACCGGGCCTAAGCATCAAGTGGGGCCCACGCCGAATGAGCGTCCAAGATCCTTTTGGGAAATGATATATGCGATTGCGCGTTATATACAAACGGGTGCGATCATACCAGCACTAATGCACCGGATCCCATCAGAACTCCGCAGTTAAGCGTGCTTGGGCGAGAGTAGTACTAGGATGGGTGACCTCCCGGGAAGTCCTCGTGTTGCACCCCATTTTTTTTTTTTTTTTTCGTTTTAAATCCGAAAATTCTGGAAGGCGTATCTGTAAGACCGTGTGGACGTACACCGCCCACAGCCCTTTCTCGCGAAGCCCCAAGAGTGCTTTAGGTGTCTAAACATCGTTTGTGCCCAAAATAACGACGTTTAGACGCTTTTCCGGGCCATTTTCTACTACGGACTCCGAATCAAAGAATACAAAGCGGTATGCTACGTGTTCTTAGGATGCATCCATCTTTCCTCTCTTAGAAAGCCTACCCAACAGTCCGGACCGGGCCTAAGCATCAAGTGGGGCCCACGCCGAATGAGCGTCCAAGATCCTTTTGGGAACGGATATATGCGATTGCGCGTTATATACAAACGGGTGCGATCATACCAGCACTAATGCACCGGATCCCATCAGAACTCCGCAGTTAAGCGTGCTTGGGCGAGAGTAGTACTAGGATGGGTGACCTCCCGGGAAGTCCTCGTGTTGCACCCCATTTTTTTTTTTTTTTTCGTTTTAAATCCGAAAATTCTGGAAGGCGTATCTGTAAGACCGTGTGGACGTACACCGCCCACAGCCCCTTCTCGCGAAGCCCCAAGAGTGCTTTAGGTGTCTAAACATCGTTTGTGCCCAAAATAACGACGTTTAGACGCTTTTCCGGGCCATTTTCTACTACGGACTCCGAATCAAAGAATACAAAGCGGTATGCTACGTGTTCTTAGGATGCATCCATCTTTCCTCTCTTAGAAAGCCTACCCAACAGTCCGGACCGGGCCTAAGCATCAAGTGGGGCCCACGCCGAATGAGCGTCCAAGATCCTTTTGGGAAAGGATATATGCGATTGCGCGTTATATACAAACGGGTGGGATCATACCAGCACTAATGCACCGGATCCCATCAGAACTCCGCAGTTAAGCGTGCTTGGGCGAGAGTAGTACTAGGATGGGTGACCTCCCGGGAAGTCCTCGTGTTGCACCCCATTTTTTTTTTTTTTTTTTTCGTTTTAAATCCGAAAATTCTGGAAGGCGTATCTGTAAGACCGTGTGGACGTACACCGCCCACAGCCCCTTCTCGCGAAGCCCCAAGAGTGCTTTAGGTGTCTAAACATCGTTTGTGCCCAAAATAACGACGTTTAGACGCTTTTCCGGGCCATTTTCTACTACGGACTCCGAATCAAAGAATACAAAGCGGTATGCTACGTGTTCTTAGGATGCATCCATCTTTCCTCTCTTAGAAAGCCTACCCAACAGTCCGGACCGGGCCTAAGCATCAAGTGGGGCCCACGCCGAATGAGCGTCCAAGATCCTTTTGGGAAATGATATATGCGATTGCGCGTTATATACAAACGGGTGGGATCATACCAGCACTAATGCACCGGATCCCATCAGAACTCCGCAGTTAAGCGTGCTTGGGCGAGAGTAGTACTAGGATGGGTGACCTCCCGGGAAGTCCTCGTGTTGCACCCCATTTTTTTTTTTTTTTTTCGTTTTAAATCCGAAAATTCTGGAAGGCGTATCTGTAAGACCGTGTGGACGTACACCGCCCACAGCCCCTTCTCGCGAAGCCCCAAGAGTGCTTTAGGTGTCTAAACATCGTTTGTGCCCAAAATAACGACGTTTAGACGCTTTTCCGGGCCATTTTCTACTACGGACTCCGAATCAAAGAATACAAAGCGGTATGCTACGTGTTCTTAGGATGCATCCATCATTCCTCTCTTAGAAAGCCTACCCAACAGTCCAGACCGGGCCTAAGCATCAAGTGGGGCCCACGCCGAATGAGCGTCCAAGATCCTTTTGGGAAATGATATATGCGATTGCGCGTTATATACAAACGGGTGCGATCATACCAGCACTAATGCACCGGATCCCATCAGAACTCCGCAGTTAAGCGTGCTTGGGCGAGAGTAGTACTAGGATGGGTGACCTCCCGGGAAGTCCTCGTGTTGCACCCCATTTTTTTTTTTTTTTTTTCGTTTTAAATCCGAAAATTCTGGAAGGCGTATCTGTAAGACCGTGTGGACGTACACCGCCCACAGCCCTTTCTCGCGAAGCCCCAAGAGTGCTTTAGGTGTCTAAACATCGTTTGTGCCCAAAATAACGACGTTTAGACGCTTTTCCGGGCCATTTTCTACTACGGACTCCGAATCAAAGAATACAAAGCGGTATGCTACGTGTTCTTAGGATGCATCCATCTTTCCTCTCTTAGAAAGCCTACCCAACAGTCCGGACCGGGCCTAAGCATCAAGTGGGGCCCACGCCGAATGAGCGTCCAAGATCCTTTTGGGAACGGATATATGCGATTGCGCGTTATATACAAACGGGTGCGATCATACCAGCACTAATGCACCGGATCCCATCAGAACTCCGCAGTTAAGCGTGCTTGGGCGAGAGTAGTACTAGGATGGGTGACCTCCCGGGAAGTCCTCGTGTTGCACCCCATTTTTTTTTTTTTTTTCGTTTTAAATCCGAAAATTCTGGAAGGCGTATCTGTAAGACCGTGTGGACGTACACCGCCCACAGCCCCTTCTCGCGAAGCCCCAAGAGTGCTTTAGGTGTCTAAACATCGTTTGTGCCCAAAATAACGACGTTTAGACGCTTTTCCGGGCCATTTTCTACTACGGACTCCGAATCAAAGAATACAAAGCGGTATGCTACGTGTTCTTAGGATGCATCCATCTTTCCTCTCTTAGAAAGCCTACCCAACAGTCCGGACCGGGCCTAAGCATCAAGTGGGGCCCACGCCGAATGAGCGTCCAAGATCCTTTTGGGAAAGGATATATGCGATTGCGCGTTATATACAAACGGGTGGGATCATACCAGCACTAATGCACCGGATCCCATCAGAACTCCGCAGTTAAGCGTGCTTGGGCGAGAGTAGTACTAGGATGGGTGACCTCCCGGGAAGTCCTCGTGTTGCACCCCATTTTTTTTTTTTTTTTTTCGTTTTAAATCCGAAAATTCTGGAAGGCGTATCTGTAAGACCGTGTGGACGTACACCGCCCACAGCCCCTTCTCGCGAAGCCCCAAGAGTGCTTTAGGTGTCTAAACATCGTTTGTGCCCAAAATAACGACGTTTAGACGCTTTTCCGGGCCATTTTCTACTACGGACTCCGAATCAAAGAATACAAAGCGGTATGCTACGTGTTCTTAGGATGCATCCATCATTCCTCTCTTAGAAAGCCTACCCAACAGTCCAGACCGGGCCTAAGCATCAAGTGGGGCCCACGCCGAATGAGCGTCCAAGATCCTTTTGGGAAATGATATATGCGATTGCGCGTTATATACAAACGGGTGCGATCATACCAGCACTAATGCACCGGATCCCATCAGAACTCCGCAGTTAAGCGTGCTTGGGCGAGAGTAGTACTAGGATGGGTGACCTCCCGGGAAGTCCTCGTGTTGCACCCCATTTTTTTTTTTTTTTTTCGTTTTAAATCCGAAAATTCTGGAAGGCGTATCTGTAAGACCGTGTGGACGTACACCGCCCACAGCCCTTTCTCGCGAAGCCCCAAGAGTGCTTTAGGTGTCTAAACATCGTTTGTGCCCAAAATAACGACGTTTAGACGCTTTTCCGGGCCATTTTCTACTACGGACTCCGAATCAAAGAATACAAAGCGGTATGCTACGTGTTCTTAGGATGCATCCATCTTTCCTCTCTTAGAAAGCCTACCCAACAGTCCGGACCGGGCCTAAGCATCAAGTGGGGCCCACGCCGAATGAGCGTCCAAGATCCTTTTGGGAACGGATATATGCGATTGCGCGTTATATACAAACGGGTGCGATCATACCAGCACTAATGCACCGGATCCCATCAGAACTCCGCAGTTAAGCGTGCTTGGGCGAGAGTAGTACTAGGATGGGTGACCTCCCGGGAAGTCCTCGTGTTGCACCCCATTTTTTTTTTTTTTTTCGTTTTAAATCCGAAAATTCTGGAAGGCGTATCTGTAAGACCGTGTGGACGTACACCGCCCACAGCCCCTTCTCGCGAAGCCCCAAGAGTGCTTTAGGTGTCTAAACATCGTTTGTGCCCAAAATAACGACGTTTAGACGCTTTTCCGGGCCATTTTCTACTACGGACTCCGAATCAAAGAATACAAAGCGGTATGCTACGTGTTCTTAGGATGCATCCATCTTTCCTCTCTTAGAAAGCCTACCCAACAGTCCGGACCGGGCCTAAGCATCAAGTGGGGCCCACGCCGAATGAGCGTCCAAGATCCTTTTGGGAAAGGATATATGCGATTGCGCGTTATATACAAACGGGTGGGATCATACCAGCACTAATGCACCGGATCCCATCAGAACTCCGCAGTTAAGCGTGCTTGGGCGAGAGTAGTACTAGGATGGGTGACCTCCCGGGAAGTCCTCGTGTTGCACCCCATTTTTTTTTTTTTTTTTTCGTTTTAAATCCGAAAATTCTGGAAGGCGTATCTGTAAGACCGTGTGGACGTACACCGCCCACAGCCCCTTCTCGCGAAGCCCCAAGAGTGCTTTAGGTGTCTAAACATCGTTTGTGCCCAAAATAACGACGTTTAGACGCTTTTCCGGGCCATTTTCTACTACGGACTCCGAATCAAAGAATACAAAGCGGTATGCTACGTGTTCTTAGGATGCATCCATCTTTCCTCTCT
>JAIUCV010001838.1:0-61657 GCA_026724425.1 Erythrophleum ivorense | reverse complement strand
ACTCAAAAAGACAAAGTTAATGTAAAGGCCCTATATATATATATATGTAGAAATGATTTTCAAATTGGCTGAGATGGAGAGTGGGACCTAGTGCTAAATTTTCTTTTCTTCTACTAGGCCATGTTGCTGCACTACCAATAATGTCCTTATTGGATGCAAAAAAAGGTTAGGTTTTTGTCCTTTTCCCCTCCAATCTTTTATCACAAGCCTCCTCCCATCAAAGTTTTCTCACGAGCAACAAGCTCATAGTAGAAACCAATAAAACATGTCCTTTCCTTCAGCTCTGTTCCACAACTGCCCTATTCCTCTATCCTTCCTTGGCTTCTTGTGTTTTTAATGTCGAACTGTGCCTGCTATGAGTAATTTTTAGCCATGGGATAACATGCTAGAGAATCCTCCATTGGTATATTCTTAGTTATACCTCCATTCCTTTGCTGCAAACTAGCTTTGTTTTTGCTAGTATTTTCTGGGCATTCCATTCTATTTTGGCTATGTCTAGTTGCTAGATTTTTCGTAGCCATAAACTTGCACTTCTTTTTCCTCCCTAGAGTGTGAGGATGAAGGCAACTATAAGGGAGTTGCTCTGTAGGTGTATTTTTTCTGGTTAGGGGATTGAGAGAGGATGTAGATTGAAGTGTTGTAAATTTCTTTTAACTCTTAGCCATTGCTAGTACATTGATCCAATTTCTAAATGGCCTTAAGTTTTGTTCTATATGCTTTCTCCTTACATCTCTCATGGTTCTTGGGTATTTAGTGCAAAACTATTGAAGGTAAGCTTTAAATTTGTTGGTTAGGGAACCATATTTTTAGGGTCTTAATTCAAGCTTATTTTGTGTAAGCATTCCTCTCTTGTGGTGTTGATTTCTCCCATCCTTATACCTTCAAACCGTGGTGCTTGCTGCTATAAGCTTTGTTTGTGTGTGTGTTACTATAGCTTGATGGTTAAGGGTGTATAATTAGCCATTTAATTGTGTGTGTGTGTGTGTGTGTATGAAATTTTGCTAGAATAAAATGAGGAAAATAGTTTTTTTCTTGTATTATGACACCATCCTTTCTTTTATAGATTGGTTTGTCATTGATTAACAAAAAATTCAATGGGGCAAAATGTTAAAGTTGTGGATACAAGAAATTTGGAATTTTGTTGGGATAATTAAGTGAGATGAGTAATTATGACAGTATAATGTATGCTTGGCCTTAAAGATGTCATGAGAAGTATATATGCTAAAGGATTGATTCTTATTTCTAGATAAGTATGATTGGCCCTTACCATTAAGAGTGCCACTTTGTTAAGCGAACCAAGAAATAAAAGCCAGAGCTATTAGATGAAAATGAGAATTTTAATTCCACTTTCCCATTGATGTCTAGCCTATTATTTGATTTTTAGGTTTGTACCTATTTTTAGACCCTTGTGTCTTAACTTGAGACTCTTCAAAATCATAAAAGTAGCTTACAGATGAAGTACATATACCTTAGTAGTGGGTAGAAGAGATAGATAGAATATTGAGTATTAACCCAAATAAATACATAAATAAGATGTGCAACTTAAACAAATAGGTTTATGTCAGTGTGGTCAAAAAAGAAAAAAAATTATTGCAAGGCAATTTAACATCATCCAAGTACTAAGACTTGTGAATTGGTGCTAAAAGGCATTTGGGAGAATTAGTCATAGCTAAGAAACTAGCAAAAGGTACAATAGGGAAGTCTTTAAGTCATCTTAAAATGTGAGTAAGTAATGCCGACTATAAGTATCATAAAATTTTTCTTCCTTTCTTTGGTTCGAGTTGATTATACACTTATGTAGTTAACATTATTTATTTATTTATTTATTCATTATTCATTCAATTATGTGAACATTTATATAAGCTTTATTGTCTTATATAGGCAAACCATCCTTTGATCATGTCTCTTTCTAAATGTAAAATATTCTGGTTAACATGTTCTAATTTTCTGTACATTAGGCATCTAATGAATGATTCAGATCATATTCTTCGACTGAAAGTGGGCATGATTATGAGTTTTGATATTTTAAAGGAATATTCTAAAAAATATTTTTTATGGGAATTGTCTATTATGGAACCTTGTAGCTAACAACAATAGGTGTTAGCTATGGTGCACCATGATTTGTACCCCAACTAGCAGGGGTGTTACTAGCCCTATGTGGTTGGCCACCATACGCAGATTTGTTTTAATTTTTGCGAGCATGTTACTTAGCATTTATGTAACTTACTCTCATAGGCTATGCTATATGTCTAATTTATTGGTACTGACTAGAGTTCCTATTATAATTCAGAACAATTTATTAAGAGAATTTATTGACTTCTGTATTAAATATTTCAATTATTGAATTATAGGTCAAAATGGAACTTTTATAAAATTGTACTTATTCCTTATAATTAGCATTGTTTACTCATTGAGCAATTAACTCACTTTGTTCCTTTCTATCATTTTTCAGATAGTAGAGTCCATTCTGACCCATCTCTGATGGCCTAAGATTGTAGCACATCTTTGTTTTGGTAAGCCTCACATGAATCTCGAGAGGGCATGTTTTGATTGTAGTTATGTAATTAATTTTCATTGTAGTAAGTGTATTACTCCATTGTACCACAGATAAGGTCCTCCGTCCCTAGAAACTGACTTATACGAGTCTGAATTAATAGTAGAACTTCCTTTTGATGTATTTTGTACTAGCCGGTTGATTTGTAAAAATTTTGGAAAGTTTAATTTATAGGGGAGACTTTGTCAAAATTTTTATAAAAGTCACCTGGAACTAAATTTATGTAATGCACATATGATTTGCAATTGTTCTATTTAGTTCTGACAAAGTATTGAACTTTGGGGATATTCACTAATGTTTAGTAGGATTTTAGTTTGAATTTAGCTTACAAAAGAAAAAATTGGTTATCTTCCATTTCTATCACATCTTTGGTAGCATGATGTGATAGTTAAGAATAAAATAAATGAAAGAAAGTAAATATAGACATGCAATATCAAGTGCATGTGTGTATTTGTATTCAATCAAGAATAATTTATTTAAAAGCTCACAAGAATAATGTAAATAGAAAATTAGTCATATCATTTCTTTAGCTTTCCCTTGGCCTCATTTTAGGAATTTTCAAGTATTCTCTCCATTAATTTATATGATTTGCTATGGCTTAAATAGGAAGAGAAAAGACGAAACAAGTTAGTGTCTATCCTATTTGTTAATGAAGTTGCATCACTATTAGCCTTTTGCTTGGTGTTGAGTGATGCTTGTTCATAGCTTTGTTTTTGGAACACGTATTGTAGACTTGGGTGAGGTTGAGTCTAGCTAGATGAATTTCCTATCAAGCATGCAATGTTGTTCTTCTATTGTTAAAATGAAGAGGTATAAAATGAATTTAGTTATTCATCTTACCTTATTTTGAAATTGATGAATTGTTAGACATGTTGGGTTGGCATAAAAACCTTTAGGAACAAAAAACCTCTAGTCTCCTTTAAAAAATTTATTATTTCATTGGAAAGGCTAAAGTTGACAATTGATTAAGAAGGACTTTAAATCTTGTCCTCTTAATGTCCTATTGATATAAGTAGCTTATAAACTTTATCCTAGTCTAATACTTATTTGCCCATAAGGCAACATAATGGATAACTGTCTTATTGGAACTTGATTTCCATCGAACTAAATGCTTATGTGCAAGATTGAACCATTAGTTTGCAAAGTCAAGTTGAAAGCTTATTATTTCCTCTGAGATCTTATTGATCTATAAAGATAAAAAGAGTTGACATATAAACTCACAAGAGCTTTGATTTTATGTGGTCATTGTCATATAGAGCACACATTTGCAACAAAGACAAAGAAAAAAGAAAATTGACATGGAGCATGTAACAGATAATTATATAGGACAAGTTGATCGCTAAAAGCCTAAGTGAAACCCCAAATGAGCAAGCTAACTTTCAGAGTTTTCTTGACTTTTAAGACTTGCCTATTTTTAGATGGTTTCTTATTTTTTAAGACTTTGTTTTTATTAGATGTTTTCATTTTTTTAAAGACTTTCCTACTTTAGTGTTTTCTTATTTCATTTTTTATTTTATTTATAGAAATTAGTTAGAGTTTTTTATAGTCTTTATATAAATATTTTATTGATGCATTTATGACATAAACTTTGAGTAGCAAGAATTTCAATTTTTCTTTCAAGCTTTTTGCTAGGTATTTCCCTATCTTTGTATGTTTTACTATGTCAAGTGGTATCAAAGCTTAGTTTTGCCCATTTTGATGGCCAAAAATTAGGTAACAAGTGACAGTTTTTGTGATGGTGATAGGAGGATTGAGACTTTGGGATCAGTGGCGCTTTATCATAGGGCGGTATTGTCAAATTTAGAGTAGCGAATGAATATAAGGCTTCAGTGCTTAGAGAAGTATTTTAAGGAGATCACAGATCATTTGGATGCTCTAAGTTTGGGCATCAATAGAGATAAGAAAGATGTTTAGGTACTTGTTAGAGAAGATCAACTTCATGGATAGCTAGACAATGGAGCTATTCTTGCAAATAGACATAAGCAACCAACCTACATGAAGGACTTAAAGGAGGAAGAAGAAGAATATTTCACTAAGTGTCTCAAATGTATTGTTTATAGGAGATTAGATTGTAGTCAAAAGGATATCAAGCAATTCAAGTTAAAGGTTGACATTTTTAATAGGCATTTGGGGATTGTAGATGTTTTTATATTGGCTTACAAAAGTGGATCTATTTTTCAAACAAATAGAAATTCTAAAAAATAAGTGGGTTGAGATTGATGATGTGTAGACTGAAAGGAGGTGCATCCACATGGTAGGAAAGGTCATAATCTAGGTGGATTCAAGAAGGGAAGGTTTAGGTTAGAATTTAATGCAAGATAAGGCAATTGTTACAACAAGATTTCCTACCTCCAGATTATAAGCAAATTTTATTTTAGTAGTACTAGAGATGCCATTAGGTGTAAAAATCAATCTGTGACTATACAACTGAATTCATAAGATTAGGATAATGGAATGATTTATGAGAGACAAAGGGTCAACAAGTTGCAAGACATTTTGAGAGTTTAAACCCAACAATTAAGGACAAGATTGAGGTGCAAGTAACACAAACATTATTAGAAGCGAGAAATATTGCATTAAAGGTGAAATTGATTTTTAAGAAAGGAGCAAACCAAAATATCCTTACACAAGCTATAGTGGAGAAAATTATAGATCACCTAGTGACAATAATAAATAGATATAGGATAAGCCTATGTGTAATGAGAAATACAAGGAGGAGGAGATGACTAGAAAACAAAAAGTGGGTGAAGAGAGGGAACTAACAAAACTAGTCAACTCATTTGTGGGACCTCTCTTAAGGAAATGCCTTAACTATAATTAGCTTGGTTATAAGTCTAGCGACTATTCTCTCAAGACAGTGGTTTATATAGTGGATGGAGCAAACGACAAGGAGAAGGTATGTTGTGGATTGGATGGGGAAGAAGGTGAATATGATTATGAGAAAGATAGTGGTGGTTAAAGTCATATAGTAAGGAGCATGATGCTTTCATTGAAGTATGAAGATTGTACTTAACACCATTAGTTGTTTTGAACTAGATACTCTATTAATCCAAGACAATAGGTATATCTAAGAAATTTAATATGGTAGATATCTATCCACTTCATTCATTAGAAGAGTATATAGATGCTTGGATTAACTTGAGGTCAAGTTTTTCACAAGTAGAGAGGATTGACACAAAACGAATAAGTATATAGGGTAGGTTGATTATTAGAAGCCCAAGTGAAAGCCAATTAGGGGCTTGACTTTTATAGCTTTTTTAACTTTTAAGACTTTTCTATTTTTAAACAATTTTTTTTATTTTTAAAGACTTTCTTATTACTAGGTGTTCTCCTATTATTAAATACTTTCCTATTTTAGGCAATTTTCTATTTTATCTTTTATTTTATTTATGGGAATTCATTAAGGTTTCTTATAAGCTTCATATAATTACGCTCTTAATGCATTTGTGAGATAGACTTTTAGTAATAAGAATTTTAATTTTCTCTCAAGCTTTCCGCTTAGTGTTTTCTTATCTTCACGTGTTTCATAATGTCAAAAATAAAAGTCCACAACTTTTTCAAAAGAATACTTTGATAAAGAATTGTAGACTAGATAGTCTAGAAAGTACACTAATAAAAGGTTTGAGAAAAATTAGCATATTACACTAGTATTCCTAATTAGTCTCTAGACCATCTCTACATTCAACTTGATCCTTTTCCTTCATTCAATGTGCCTTTGAGGTTTGGATCAGCGCCCTTCCATATGTGCCATAGATTTTTATGTCAAATGTTTCTAGTCTTTTGCTAATTCACTAATCCCTATAGATTAAAAAGGAAAAAATTGGACATCATAGAAAACATGGATATACAAAAAGTTCATTTCTAACCAATTAGTAAATTATCAGGCTGCATTACTTTTGGCACAGTAGGTTCTTTAAGAAAGAACTTATTTTCCTCTAGATGTTTATTACTTTGAAAGGAAATGGAAAATTGGCCATTAGTCTAGGAGAGATTTAGATCCCTACCCGATCAATGCCGAAGAAGATTTTGATGCCAAAATTATTGTGCTCACCTAATAATGCACTAACGAGTACAGATGCCAAATATGTGCATGAAAAGCAAAGGTACATTCACAAGGTACCTCTTGTTAAGCAATCAACTAATGTACTGTTTTGCAAGACCAATTTTGGCACAAGATACGAAAAAGAAGCTTCCTTTCCCTCCAAGTGCTTATTAGTTTGTGGGAAAAAAAGATAAAGAGATTTAGCTTCAGAGGGAATTGATTCTCTACTCTATTAACATGTAAAAACTTTAGGGTAGGATAATATTTTTACCCTTGTGCCATGGTCTTAACAATGCACTAGTTGATAAAAGCTTCAAACATGTGAAAATGAATAACATAGGCCTAATGACAATCACCTTTCTCGAGATTTCTTTGTTAAAATAAATGCACAATGATGATTCATGTAAGCTTGTGCTCTATCGAGATTAGGGATTCAATAAAGAGGCTTTTAGTTTCTAATGTAAGTGCCATCCTCATAGTACATCAATATCAATTTGTGCAATGATATTGAATATCCTCTTTAGGACAGAGCAACGATTTGTCATTCTTTTCTTATGGGCTATTAATGTGATTATGTAACATCATGATACAAGAGAAAGAATATGCTCTCCTTTGTCTTATTTGGGTGGACCCTAGGCTAGGATCTTTTATCCTAACAAAGTTAGGCTCTAGCCAACTAGGTTGGTTAATAAGCTTTACTTATCAATGCACTAAGATTTAGGGTCAATTTATTGTCTTAAAGGATAAGAGGACTCTAAATTTCCCCCACCGTGATGGCTAGGACCCCACTTAATAAGCTTGTCCTTTGAGGATATATATGTGTGTGTGTGTGACCTTCGATAAGGACCAAGCCTACTAAGTAGCAACAACTTGGACTAGGTCTTCACAATAATTTTCAAAGGCCTAATTAATTGTCCTTTTACCCTTCATCAGTATTCAACGGTAGCGTCTAGGAAATTGCCTTGAAGGAGTTGTCTAAAATCTTAATTAATTGAATTGTATCTTATTAATCAAGTTCTGTTGAACAAGTAAACATTATATATTTGAAAATTAACATGCAAAAAAGTGACCCCAAACCCAAATAAAATAAAATGCGACTATGACATAAAAATCTAAAAAAAAAAAAGAAAGAAAAGGTTGAGTGTTTGTAATTAATTAATATTGGAAAGCTAGTAAAGTGTTGAACTGTTTTGGAAACTGCCTCATGAAATCCATAACATAAAAAAATATAAAAAAGTTAGACAAATGGGGAATTTCATGGAAAGAAAGAAAATTCATATTAAAATTGAAATAATAATGATATAAAGATTCTTTTACTTGGTCAGTTCCCTCTAATATCATTATGTCTCCTCAATTAGCTTCTTATTATCCATTACGACATTGCTTGCACAATTGTCTTTGATAAAAGAGTGTGTTAATGTCAGATAAATAACACATTTAATGCAACTCCTACATTAGTACTTCTTAGACCTCTTTATAGTAATCAATTATAATGTCTGGTATATCTAATCGCAATCTTTAAGATTTGATTTTCTCACATCAAATGGATAAGTAATTTATGCAATGTTGGAAGATTATTACTCTAGCTCTAAACGCTTTCTTTTTAACTAAAGTAAATTAATTTCTCCTTTTATAAAAGATACTTAAATTATATTACTATTTATTATAAAAATATAGACATATTTTCCCTGAAACTAAAGAATTATTAAGAATAATATTGATTTATTTTATTAAATAGATAACTTGTTAGAAAATGTATTTATTAAATTCTTATTTCATTGTTATTTATTTTGTATTCAATATCATAAACTAAATTTATCTAAAATTTTATTGAATTTAGGAAAATACCTATGTTATTTAATATATATTTAAACATATGTTATTTTTGAAATTAAATATTAGTTACTATCTTACAATTATTTAATCTTAAAAATCATATATATCCAGCTTGTAGTAAATATTAATGTACTTGTTGATTTGAGATTTATGGATAAGCTCTCTATTAGACTCTTTATTTTTTAATTAAAGTAAATGCATTGTTTATACATATGATGATGTCATGATGGGTGAAATGTATATAGTATTTAAAAATTATAGTGTCTATTTATTATCACTCTTCATTTTTTTTTTCTTGTAAAAGAAAAATAAAATTGGTTTAAGCAAAAAATGACTTTTGTGTATGTTGAAAAAGTTGATGTGACAGATGGTTTTAAAAGGAAAAATGGTTTGATATAATATCATATATATATATATATATATATAAAGAGAAATGAATTATAAAAATCAAATAGATGAGAAAGAAAATAATATTTTTATTTTTTAAAAAATAAATATGTGAAATAAAAAAATATAAATATTATTAAATAATTAATATAAAAATATAAAAAATATTACATCGTAGATTACATTATAAACTAACTACCAAATATAAATTAAATTAAAAATGAGAGTAGAAAGTTGGAAATGGGAATTCTCAAGTTTAGATATTTTTTATAACTCTAAGGCAAAGTCTATAAACTTATTTGGGATTGTTGTAAATTTTTTTTTATTTTGAAATAAATATTTTTAAAGTAGAGTTTCATAAAAATATTGTTAATGAGAAGTAGTTTATATTTGGCAAAATTATTTGATAAACACTCTTATCAATAACATTGTATTAGATAAATCCTTAGAAAAAGTACTATTTATGATCAAATTATCAAAATAGTTATGTATAAATTTGAATGAGGTCAGAGGTTAGGTGCTAATTTACAATTTTAAGGGAGACATTTTTGTTTTAAGAAAATAATTATTTTTCCTACTACTTAGGAGCACTTATCATTATTTTACAAAAATTTGGTAAAACATTTCATTTTTCTCAAAATAAGTACTTTTCTTTAAAAAAAAGAAACCTTTTTTCTTCTTAAAATTTAGGCTAAACAAGCTATAAAGATATTCCTTCATTAATTTAGTACACTTCATATTTTATTTTTTTAAAAAAATATTTTTTAAAAAGTGAACCTTAAATCAATTAATAAAAATATATGTTTTTCTATCAATTGAAATAACCCTTCAGATATATAGTTTTGTCTATGTATATGTATGAAAAAAGAAAAAGAAAAAACCCTTCAGATTGTTAGGTCTTATCTATTATATTGAGTTCCAATTGGTTAAGAAACTGATATTATACTTATACGCTTTACATGCCACCAGAGTTTCAGATCACAAAAGATTTTAAATCTAAGTTTGTTTTTATTGCAAAGTATTATTACAAAATTGCAAGAAAGTAAGAGAACACTTGGCAAAATTTAATAAGCCACCATTAATTATGGGTTAAATGATCCAACATGGTCCAAAAATAAACAATTTATTTTACATGAAAAGATTTTAAATAAATTTAATCCATTAAATTTAAAATAAAATAAATAAATTATAAATAGATACATAAATATGTCAAATATATTTTTGTAATAAAATCATTTCACATATTTATATATTGATTTATTACAATTGTCTTTAAGCTTCCTCAAGAAAAAAACATAAGAAGCGAGAGGCATCCTTCCTTGGGTTCACTGCAAAGATGAACTTGGTCACAGACTACGACCAACTAGAAATCCAACTAAGAAAACCAGAATTAAGAAGCAGATTTGGATTATTTGTCCCTCTGAAATTTTTACGGTAATATCTGGTAATCTTGCTTGCTTCAATTCTGGTGCCTCCTGGATTACAAAATAAGAACTAGTAATTAATTACAAGAAAGCACAACAATTTCATAGAGTACACCTATAAAATAATAATATTTGAAAAAAATGTACCTTGTTAAATATATATTTAATTACTCAAATACAATATAATATGTTGAGGTAAATATGAGTGAGAGTATAAAGAAATTTTATATTAGATAAAATTAAATTAAATGAGAGATATATAAGTAAAAAGAATTCATAAATTTAATACGTTAAAAAGTGGTGTCAAATTTATTTTTATAATTTTTCAAAATTAAAAAAAAAAAGATCTCCATTCACATTCAATTAAAGTAGAAGGATGAGCGATCACTCTGATACTGAGGATTCCTTAGGCGTTAACATAATATTTTAAATTTATTTAATATTATATATTCTTTTTCTATATATGTGTCAATATCTAGATTAATTTACTTCAGGGTTGCAGGATTTGTCACTCATCGCTTCATTTTCAACGTGCACTTCTGGTATGGAAGTTTTATCCTTAAACTCAGATATAACAGCAAACATATCAGCCATAGAAGATGTTATCTCATTGACTTTGGCTTCCAACTCTGCAATTTTCTTCTCCAAATTGATATTCTTTTCTTCTACGTTTATAATGGCTTGTCCTTGTCTTGACATTTCCTATTATTAAAAGGCAATACAAAAACTTAATCAAAATGCCTGATTTTTTTTATTTGTTATAGAAACAGTTTTAAAACATAGGTTTAAAAATAGATTTTAGAAATAAAAAAATAAAAAAAAAAAATTCGTTTGAAAATTTAATTCTAAAACAATTTGAAAAAGATTCTTATAATAACTTGATTAGAAAAGTTTAAACTCTTTCATTGAAACAAAATTTAACTCAAGGCTTAATTTGTTTAGCTCCTTTGAAATTATAATTTACAATATCAAAATATAAATAAAACAATGATTATAATTATAAAATTATAAGAATATATATTTATATATATATGAATTTTATAAAGAGAAATCGAAGAAGGAATTTTCAATAAAAAATCATCGTACTCACAGCAGCATTCATCCTTTTCTCAACTTCACGTCCAACAATAACCCGATCAAGATTCTTCTTCAATTTGTCAACCTTTTGTTCAAGACTAGTGATTGCTTCCTGTTTATTGCCTTCTGTGCCCTGTCACATAGGGAACATTTCTCATCTTTCCAAAAATGCCAAATCTAGTGCGTTAGAAAGCTAATATTTAAGGTTACATTTTTTTTGAAGGTGTAACTTCTAAAGAGACTTGCATCTGGTTCAAAAGAGGTTGCTTAGTTAGAGAATGAAATTAGGAAGCTAAATCTTAATTGAATCAGGATAACTCTTTATTCTTAGAAATTTTGATGTATTTAAAAAAAAATTGAGAATCCTAAGGTAGCCGTGCATAAATACCCTATCAAAATCATTCTAATTAGGATGCTACACTCAAGAGGAGAGCTTTAGAGTACAACTGTGACCCTAAGATTTGGAATTCCCATCGGAGGCTGCAGCCATTATTGATTTGTTTTCTTTTCATATACTTTTTTCTTTTTTATTAGTTATAAATTCACTCAATTTTTATCTTATGATTTTATTTTTCATTATTAGTAGATAAACCTTTTAGATATGGTAATAAACATGTCTTTTGAGTATGTTTGAATTTCAATGATACTTATATAGTGAACTTTTATCTAATTGATTTAGTTTTCAATTTCTTTTGCAATTCACTAATCTGTAGTGAGAACGACCAATAAGTGAATCACTAAAGGGGATCATTTGAGTAGTAAACTTAGACATAGGTTTTTAGAGATAGTAATTTATTCTGAGCAAGATTGTAACCTTCATGCATACCAAACTGCTACATGCATAGGTTTGAATTTTGATGATGCTCATGTAGTGAACTTTTACATAATTGATTTTGTTTTTAATTTCTTTTGTAATTTACTAATCTATAGTGAGAAGGACTGGGAAGTGAATCACTATAAGGGATCACTTGGGTAGTAAACTTAGGCATAGTTTTTTGAAGATAGTAATTTAGTCTAAGCAAAATTTTAACTTTCATGCATACCAAGATGCTACATGTATAGGCTTGAATTTTGATGATACTCATGTAGTGAACTTTTATTTAGTTGATTTAGTTTTTAATTTCTTTTGCAATTTACTAATATGTAGTGAAAATGACCAAGAAGTGAATCACTATAGGGGATTACTTGGGTAGTAAACTTAGGCATAAGCTTTTAGAGATAGTAATTTAGTATAAGCGGGATTGTAACCTTCTTACATACCATACCACTACATGCATATAATCACGAGAGTAAATATAGGCATAATATAAATACACATAATTTATCTCAAAAGCATAATTTAAGAAATCAACTATTAATTAGGATAAAAATAAATTACATGATTTAGTTAAATTCATTCATAGAAAGAGACATTAAAATTTAAATTCTAGAGCTTTTTATCATTAGATAGTCTCACTCAAATCTTTATAAGTTTTACTTTTGCTTAGCTCTCAATTATTTACTTTCTGTGAGCTTTTAAATAATCTAATTAATTTTTAGGAATTAGTATTTGATCCACTTTTCTCATAAGATGATACTTGACTCACTGTTTTTATTCTATTTGTACGATTTGTACACTTGCAAATTTTATGTAATATTAACTTATTTTGTCCTTTTAGCCATTGATCCCTACTTTGAGTTCTTAGTGCTAAAAAATTGCTAGTTTCATTGCTCCTTATAACAATAGTGACTCTATATTGGATGGAAGTAGTCGTGACAAAGGATCGTGAGTTCTTTGCGGCCATGGATTATCATTTAGCAAGTCTCTATATGAAAATATAGAACATGGGGTTATACTATGACAATATCTTCAAGCAAAAGGTATTCCAACATTGATGCCAACCTCTCTTGACACTACCCCTGCCATTTTTCATGAAGAGCATGATAACCAAAATCCTTAACAAAGTCAAACAAAAAAGGCTAAATGCTTGGACACCTAATCAGTGCCATATGAATTTAGAGAAAATGTCGAGTTTATATCCTTACAAGAAAATAAAACACCTACAATTGACATAAATTGTCGTAAGATTAAATAAGAGAGCTTTATCTATATTCCTTTTCTTGATTTGCAATTTACGAATGAAAGCACTCTAGGTGTTTGTCAAATTGTTGTTATAGCTACTATTCTCAATGATTTTTCCACTTGCTTTGGTTCATCTTAGACAAAACATCTATTAGAGGTTTGCTGATAAGGAGATAAACATATTTAAAAGGGATTGTGTATAAGGCACCAAAACAAGTTCACTTTCTCTCCATCCATTGTTTCATTCTAACTTTTTGTTTTGAACAATCTTGCTATTCAATAGGTGGATTTTAGACAAAGGATATAAGCCAAACTATTAGTTCCATCATTGAAATTAGGGACTATGATGCTAAAGAAATTAATATTACCAGTAACAATTCTAGTGTTTTCTTTTTGGTATTAGATGGATTGAATCTAATCTTGATTCAACCTCAACATTTGATCTTGGTGCTTCCATCATTATTGTGTCTTTCATTGTTTTCTCCTTTAAGAAATATTCACCTTTTAACATGCTATTTTCATGTTTAAGAAAGTGCCACACTAAACTTCTTGATATTTGGCTACCACAAAAGGTTCTTTATAGTTAGTTTACATTCATGACTAGTATTATATGGACTAGAATTTATATTCTTAGGAGAATTGAGGCTTTTGTCATTCACCTTCATTATTAGACTATGGCATCAATTCCAAAGCACTTTTTTAGGTTTATGAGTTTCAGCTTTATGATCAAGATATTATTAATTATATTCATCATAAAGAAAGATATTTAATGGAACTATTCTAAGTTCTTTTGTATGGATAGCTATTCTTATAACTAATGCCTACAATGCTTTAAACTTTGCACTTAGTGAGGAAATGTTAACTGATCTTAAGTCTTCTCGATGGATGAAAAGGTTGGAAAGATGCATATAAGATATCCAAAGGGCTTCTAAAGACATATAGGTTAGAGAGGATTCTTAATACTCCTATCAATGAGGCTAGGTTTATTAGTAGTGGAGATGATGCTACTTACCAGGGCTTAAGGCTTGTTATGGAGCTTCTAACATTTAACTTCTCTATGCAAGCAATAGATCACATCAATAAGTTGACAACAACATTAAATTACATGTCTACGAGGTAAAATCCTATAGTTAATGTCTTCAGTGGACCCAACGGTGCTAATGTAGGGGTTGTGATAGCTTGTCATGCTCTTGCTTTAAGATCTTAAACTTGAAATTTTCCTATTTGTTAATCAATAAGAGGATTTGCCACTCATAACTATAGACTTTAGATTATCTATATCTTTTAAGCCAAGTGATGTATTTATTGATATGAGTGGCAACACATATTATGTTGCCTCATAAGCATTGGAGATGCCATTAACCATTACTGGATGACTACCAATTCCTTTAGTCTATGAGGAAGTAAGGTTAAAGGCATATACTATGGCTCATGCTTCATTTGCTCTAATTTTCCTTAGCCTTTCATGGAACACAAAAAATAAAGTGGGTTATTATATGAGCACTATATTTTCCTATTAGATTGGAGCTGTTATGGGATGCATATTTGGTATTCTCACCTATAAATACACTTTATTTGATTATTGAAAGTATAGGTTTTTAATGGATTTATCTTGTGCATAATGTGGTTCTACATAATAGCAAATGAGCTTGTAGCTCTATGGGTTTCATTTGGTGAAGTTTTAAAAGTTAATTCATCCATCTTGGGATTAATTGTATTAGCATGGATTCAATGGGGAATTTGATTTCAAAAGTTGCATTAGCAATAAATGGAGAAGATGGAGTTCAAATTGCTTTACTTTGGTGCTATATAAGTCCTATGTTCAACAAATTGATTGGTATGAGAATCTTAATGCTACTAAGGACCTGGTTAGTACAACTTAAATCATACTTGCTTCTTATAGATAGGAATAGCAAGGATTTTGCTTCACTTTCATATGTTAACATTAGGACACCATTGGAGAATACAACTAATGCAAAAGCACCCTTTTTGATAGCTTGATTAGATGGAATTGTTTGCTTATAAGAGACCAAATAAACTTTTGTTAGAACATACATCATTTAAGTTCAAGATATCATATCTTTCATCCATGAATGTTAATAAGGACTTCAAAGTCCTACCTTGAAGACAATGTAATTTTCAAGGCGATGGCTATTGATAGCAACAAATGTAACGCCATAACACATTGGACTTAATTATTCTTCATTTAAGCTTGATTCCAAAAAAGTCCAATAAAGAAGTAAAACTGTGGAATTTACTACATTACGCTGGGGGTTTAGATGTTCATACTTTGCCCCGTCAGTCCTGTGAACCCATCAATCACATTCTTTACTTAAACTCCCTTTAAATGACTCATGCATATCATAAAACAATTCATGGAACATGGATATAAGGACAAAACCATAAAAATGCAAATTTTTCTGCGGGTCCAGAATTTAGATTTTTTGCACCAACTTTGAAAAATCACAATTAATTTTAAAAAAAATGAGAATCAAGTAAATGATAGCTTTCTAGAAATTTCTAAATGTTAAACTTATACTAAAAATAATTCCAAGCCATAATAACATCATTTGGGCCATGTTTAACATTTTTGATACAGCTTACTGATTTGGGCCATGTTTGATAACAAAAAACCTCAAAGGGTCAGATTGTTCAACATTTTTGATACAACTTACTGATATGAATTTCAAAAATTCATAACTAATTCCAAAAAAATTCAATTCAGTAAAACTATATTAATTTGGAAAGTTACAGATGTTATCTAGAGGGAAAAAATATGTTCAGACCATTTAAGAAGTCTTTAAACCTTGAAAACTAATGGAACAATAGCCAAGTTGGTATAGGTCATTGCAAATGTCTAGTTTCTTCCTATAAAATTTCATAACCATTTGGCATCATTTGGCCTATAAATGACAAAGGCAAAAGTTTAAACCACATGAACAGTGCCATTGTTAAATTGTGAAATTTCAGTCAACTTTAGAAATTTGCCAAAAATTCTACATAACTCAAAATAACATGAAATTTAGCTTTCCAAAAAGCTTTAAATAAGACCTATATGCAAGCTAAATTTTACATTAAGAAGAGCTCATTTAAATAGATTTTGCTATAACTCATCCTTATAGTCACTTTAGTGTCATCTATGGGTTCAATTTGTTCCAAATGGGCTTCTTTGGGTTCTAGCACATCTTAGGCAAGTTTGAAAGCATAATTACATCATATATGAACTATCCAAGTGGTTTAAATTATCATGCATCTCAATTTGGCTATTCCACATGCAAGAATACACTAGCATTTACAAGTCATCAAAGGTCCAAATTTTATATTTACATTGATTTGGTATCAAATATGATTTCTACATCATCCATACATGCTTTTACATTTGCTCCAATTGTTACAACTCAAAAATAACATATACATAAGCACTTTGACGTCCTTATATAACAAAACAATACATAATCATGCAAAAGTGTCAAGAAATGGCCATTTATGTTTCATAAACTCTATCTTTTGTCTTTTGAGCTTCACCTAGACAATATAAGATGAGAGAGGGAAGGGGTGAGATTCATGGAATCTCAGTAGCTTATACACTTATTTAAGAAAGCAATCAAGGCATATACACATGTCAGAGTACATAAGTAAGCATTCAATACCATTAAGCTCATTTAACACATAGTATGCATGCTATGAAAATCATATCAATGCCAAAAATAAGCTTTAAGAACTTTTGGTTGAGTATTACGCTATTTTTGAAACTTTTGGATTAGTCTCTCCCTTAGTTTAGGGATTTTTGACTTGGCTTCACTCATCCATGAGACTTTTGGCCTTGTCTCACCAATTCTTAAGGACTTTTGGCTCTACCTCACCCATCACAAAAGACTTTTAACACCACCTCACCCTTAAGAGCAATTTTCATAACCAAAATATAACTATATTGGTACCAATACAACAAGGTAATATCAAATGGCATGTCTCACAATACAAATGTACATACAAGTATACAATGACAATTACATATTCATGAATGCAAACAAAAAGGAGTGAAGAGCTACCTTACAATTAACACAAGCTTTCTTTTTGCTTTTCCTTCCTTTTTCGGCTATACACCCACAACTAGATGGAGCTTGAGTTCTGTGGCCTAGACACAACAAAGAGGATTCAATTACTCTCTTGGAACAAGCCAAAGTATGAGACTTACATTTAAGAAACACACTTTGTTCATTGGTCTCATATTAGTTCCATTAATGGCCTAATGAAGCAACTACCATGATTCAATCTCTTAGCTTCATTTCTTTCCCACATCTAGGCCTTTTTGTCCCATTTAGACTTCTTGAAGTCATCATTTACTCAATTCCAAGAGCCTAGGTCCATGTTCCTTCTATGGGTTATATTATGGAACCTATTGACCTAACTTTCAATTCATGGCTTCTAAGTTTTTTTCAAGGGTTCCTCTCATCTTCTTCCATCACATATGACCCCAAACCAACCTTAGAACTAATTAAAACACTTCCTACCCCTCTCAAGTGCTTTAGGTAGAACCATGAAGAGCAATTGGAGTCTATAAAGTTTCAAATTTTTCCTTGATGGAAGGAGCACTTGGGAAGCTTTCTAAGGATCTTAGGAATAGGACTCCCGTCAGTAAGAGTTACTACATCAACAGAAAAATTAAATTGCAACTTCTCATAGCCTTTTGAGTTCAAGTCCTCCAAGGTATCTAGCAGTTGCTTCTCTTTAACTGGGAGAGTCTGTGGCTTGTTAGGAATTAGCTCAACAACTTTAGGAATTTGTTCAACACTTTCAATAATAGACATAGCATCTTCCCTGACCAAGAAGACACAAAATTCTAAACAATGATCAACAACAAAATCTAGTCTCTCACCATTATCAACAAGAGTACAAGGATCAATAGAGTATTCAATATCAGTAGTATCACTATGCATGCCCTCATCAATACTAGTATGATTAGTAGAATCAATCTTATCAACAAATTCAGTGCAAACATAGGACTCTTTGGATTCAACAAACTTATCAGACTCTAGAAACTCATTAATCTCAACATACAAGACATGTATGCATATCATCACATAAGCATTTAAAAGTGGGGTCTGATTCATCAACAACAAGCTGCTCAACAATTTCAATGTATATATCATTATCACATGCTACTTTCATTGTTTCATCAGTCATACCATCACAGGCTGGTGAGGAATCATGTTGATTAGAATATGTGAGGAACTCACTAGTCTCAATGAAAGCATTAATTTGAGAGCATTTATCATATATAGTGGATCCAGCACACACACAATTAAAAGATGCATTCAAATCAACTATGTCACATAGTCTAGATGGCATGTTATCCCTAAACTCAGTAGATGCATCATCAACAGGCTTATCAACCAATTCCAGATTAGGAATAAAATGATTATCATATTCTAAGTTACCCCCATACTTATCTACTACCCTAAACTCAAAAGATTCATCATTAACAGACTTAGAAATGAAATTTTCACTATGGTCACAACTAGGTGTAGAAATACCAAGTGCATCAGTACACATGGACTCATGAACATTAACAATTGTATCAATTTTACTTAATGAATTACCACAATTAACCAAATCAGGAGATTCAACAACAATTTCCTCATCAACAACATCATCATGCAATTCAGAATCAATAACATTATATGCATCAGGAATCATAGTGCTATCATGTATACTAGAATCAGTTCCAACAAATGGTTAAATATTAGAAGATGAAAGGATATTACCCAATGAATAGGACTCTTCCTCCTCTATACATTCCCTTCTAATTTGCTCTTCAATTGATTCATTAGTACTTGAAGTCGATTGATTCATTTGAAATCCTGAATCCTTCATGACGTTATCCATCATTTGTTGGTCTTGGAGTTGCAACCATTCAGTTCCCCATTGGACCATTTGCTCCAATTGTTGGTTTTGAATAATACAAGCTTCCATTAGCTACATCATCCTCTCTTCCTCAATTGGTTCCCTCTGGACCTCTTGTTGCATGTACCCTTCATCAGGATGATATTATGGCTCTTGCACATGGAAGTTGTGGTAAGGCTCATAATAATGATGGTAATTTGGGTGAATCTCATGTGGATGATGGTGATAAGGTTCAGGGTAACTAGGGTGAACTTCACAGGAATGATGGTGTGGTTAGTAGCATGATTGCTGGACTTGTTGGTATTGTTGGCTTTGTTGCTCTTGTCTTTGTTGTTCAAGAAGGCCTTGAACCATTGTCATGGCGTCATCCAACTTCCGAGAAATCCTATGCTCTACACAAGAATCATAGAAACCTTCATTAGAATAATGATATGGATTCATTTAAAGCAAATAAAATGAGAAGTTCAATCACTTTCAGCATAAGTAAAATCACTGACAAATTATAACTAAAATTAACTCTAATTTAAGAGAAAAAAATCAAATGAAGCTAAGACTTAACTAACTATAAAAAACACTTCAAAACAGAGGTTGATAACACAAAACAAACTCAGAAAAAATGAAGAAATAAAATCTAGAAAAATTGAAAAATTCCTAAAAAAAATTCGAAAAAATACTAAAAAAATTTTGAAAAATGACTCAAACAATCGAATTTGGCCAAAAAATGGTGCACCAAATAGCTTTGCTATTACTTTTGCTCAAAACACCCAAAAACCATGGAAAAAAAAGTTTGAGAATTTTTTGGGCACTTCAAACAAAAATTCCAGCAACCAGACAAGTTAATGTGCAACACTGAAATTACCCAATTCCAAGCTTAAAACAGAACAAAAATCAAACCAAAATAGAACAAAAACAGAGCTAAAACACCTAGAAAACTTTCTCAAACAATTGAGAATCCAATTCCTCGACAACGGCGCCAAATTTTGAGAGGTCTGTCGCGCAACCCTCAAAATAAAACTAGGTTGATAAAATATGCAGTTAGTGGCACAACCTAAGTCATCTCCCTTATAATTGGAATTCAATGTTTAATTGAGTTTTCCAAATATTAAAAGACTCTAAAAATTTCTAAACTGAGGGGGGTTTTTGATTGAATTAAACTAACCTAAAACTAAATTGAATCAAAATTCCTAATTGCTACCTAATTATATGAATTATGGGTGGAGAATAGTCTTGTAACTAGCTTTGAAATCATCCCTTGGTATCCACTATCCTTATCCTAATTCAATTGTGATTAATTTTGGCCTAAGAGTCCCTAACTGTGTTCATAACAAATTATCTTGGGTTACCACTCAAGATTCAAGAGATTAATGATCTAATGTTGAATTGAAACCTCAACCCACATTAAATTATTAATTCTTGTCTTTAAGATCAATGAACACTCAATTTGATTGATTAATTGATTAATTAGCCTCTGAATTATCATCAAAAGATGTTTAATTAACCAACTAAACACTAAGGAATTCTCAAGTTTAACATTCAAACACATAATTTCATTCATGCATTTCATCGAACACCTTCGAGGCACACATGAGAAATTAGAGAATAATGAAAAATCAGTGTTTAATCAGATCAATTAATCAACAAAAGGCTTCCTAATTAGTGTCTAACCAGCTACTAATCACAATTACACAAATTCTCTATCAAATACAACTTAACTAAGACAATATTTGAAACAGAAAAAGTGTAGGAAATTAAAGAAATCTTAGCCAAAATTCTGAGTTCTTCTCCATGGATTCAAGCTTGCACCAAGGATCTTCCTCCTAGCTGGCCACAGATGGAGATTAAAGCTTCATTTGAATGGAAGGAATGGAGTGGGAATGGAGGAGATGGCTGCTGGTCGAAGGGGGCGTGCAAATGGACGAAGGATGGAATGTCGCGAATGGAATACGGCGTGTGTGTGGAATGACCTCGTAAATGGAATATGATGAATATGATGGATGATGTGTCCAGCCCCCCTCGTGCTTGAATTGTTTTTCATGTGCCCCTCAGCTCGTTTATTGCTCGCTGAAAGCCTCATGCTGTACGCGTTTCATTTTCTTCTCCCAGCTCACACTTTCATTAATCCACGTCAGTCCACAAAGAAATTAATCTCCAGCTCTCTCCTCGTCAACTTCTTCAATTCAGATTCACGCAAAAGCACATTATCTTTACGTCAGCCTTCTTTAAACTCCATGTGCTTAGCTCTTTTATTTCAATTCCTTGCAGCTCCTTTCTCTTTCATTATATACCAATGTGGACCCCACTTGTCATGCTGAAGTGTTGAATCCATGCTTCATGCTTCTTTATTCTTTTTCCACATTGGCCTTCATGTAGCTGCATTGTGGTTTCTTCTTCTTTCCACGTCTTGCCTTTAGCCCAGCTCTATTTCTGGTTCTCACGTAATTCATCTCGCCTTCAGCTCATTTTCCCATCATCTTTTTAACGTTAATCAAGTGCTTCCACGTTCTTTTCTCCATGCAAGGCTGCCACATTTTTTTTTCTCTCCAAAACAAAGGCTACTTCCTTCATAGAGTGCCTAGTCCATAGCTTCTTCTTTATGTGGCTTCATACTCCTTTCACGTTGCTTCTTTTGTATCACGTGTTCAGCCTCTCTTCACCAAAACTGTGGCAGACTCCCAGCTTATGTACTGATGCTAACTCATGTTTTCTTCTTCTTAAAAACGTACCAGAACTCGTAGCTATTTCTGCTCAAAAGCTCCAACCAAGTGCTTTCGTGGATGGTCCTCTTCCTTGTGAACTTCCCTGATGCTGCCTCCCACATGCAAATGCTCTCCTCCAGCCCATGCAAGCTTCTGTTCACAGCAAATAAAACTCGAGCTTCTCCTCTAGGACTGCAAGAGCATTAAATGGAACCTAAGTGAGCAGAAAAACTAATAGCTCCTTGCTCTCCACGTGCAGCTCTGCATGAGACAACCCATAGCTCTTGCTTGTAAATTTTTCTCATCAAATTGTACACATGAAGCCTTCATTTCTCCTTCAATTCAATTTCCATTCAAGCTCAAATTTGCATTGAAAATCTGCACAAGAAGTAAGAACAATTCAATAGGAAAATTTACAAACTTATTTAAATAAATTTATGCATTAAAATTCTAAAAGTTTGTAAATAATTTCCTTGAGTGCACAAATGATTACTAACATTAAATTTTACCTAATTAAACTCCTCAAGCTATATTTTCTCATTAAAATACTTAAGTTAGGAGAATTAAAACATATAAAATTCATGCTTATCAGGAACTCAACCAACCACTCACATAGGCTAGGAATTCTTAGAAAAAAATCAGATTTTACAAAATGTTCAAGAACCCTTATGTTTCCCATCTTGAAGTTCAATGATTTTTCTTCCACTTCCTTTGCATTTCCTAGCTTCCCACTCTCTAAATCAATGGTTTCTTACTTGTTTTAGGTCAGAACTTCCTCCCTCTCTCAAGCTTTCTCCTTGGCCAAAATATCACAGATGAGGAGTAAGGGAAGAAAAGAAAAAGAAACCATGAATCATACCTTGTTTTTATTTCTTCTTCAAAGTCTTCCTCATTGCCTTAGTCTTCCCTTGGAATTTCTTAACTTCTTCCCTTTGTACATGGCTTAAAATAGAACTAATTCAACAACCAAAACTATGAGAAGGGAGAGGAGGAGGAGGAGAATGAATTTATCAAAGGAAGGAACTTGAACTTAAAGAATTCTCTTACCTTTCTCCTTGAATTTTTCCTTCTTTTTCTTTCTCTTAGGCAGAGCACCTTCCAATTTTAACCAGCCCAAAGTCAGTTAAAGAAGGAGAAAGGAATCTAGACTCTTTAAGAAACAAAATTATAGTTTTTCATATTTTTTTTCCTGAACAAGTCTCGCTATAACGAGAAGTATCTCTCGCTACAGTGAGAATTTATTAGTCCTAAGTCCCAACTGTTCTCGTTATAGCTGGCACTATTACGAGAAAATTTTTTGGATTTTGTGTAACACCATAGATTCTAGCTTATTTCATGACATTCATAAGTTTCACATCATTATTTTTACAAGAGCACATGAAAAAGGGAATGAAAATAATGGGTTTACTTGCGTTGCGTCATACTTAAAATTTGCAATCGGTGTCACGTGGATCGTGTGAGCTTATGCTATACATTCTCATATTTAATTAAATGAATACAACTCATTTGGATCATAAAGTGTGGCCCACAACTCAAGAAAACCGAAGTGAAGCATAAAATATAGTTGTCTAATTTCGGCCAGATTTAACCATTTTTTTTACCAAATTTTGAAAAATCATAACTAATTTTTAAAAAATCAAAATTATACATTCTTAGTCATTCTAGAAAGCTACAGATGTCTACTTCATAGTAAAAATATGTCAAAACTATAACATCTATCACAGAAATTGTTTGATATCTGAAAAGGTCTAGAAGTCAAACAACATTATGAAACTGTCACAGAATTCTGCAAAAAACTTCGAAAATGTCCAATTAATTCCAAAAAAATCCAATTTATGCAAATGATACCAATCTAAAAAGATGTGAATGTTAACTAGAGAGAAAAAATATCTCCAGACCAGTTCATCATACTCAGACCTTAAAATTTAATAGAACAGTAACTCAGGTCAGGCAAAACTTTTGATACTGGACAGAATATTCAAAAATTCATATCTCTCACTCTAGACCTCAAATTGAGGTGCTTCTAATTGGTACGAGTCACTATGAATGCCTAGTTTCTCTAAAATTTCATAGTAATTGGACATCATTTGAGCTTTGTGTGACATAATTTATTTTCGGACCAAATGAATAGTGTAACAGACCAAAATTAGAAAAATTACTAATTTTAAAAATTCATCAAATATTTTCTAAACCTCCAAAAATTATGGTCTTTAGCTTCCCAAAAAAATCTTAATAAGACCTAATTGCATGCCAAATCTTAGATCAAGAATAACTCATTTGGCTAAAAAGTGATATAGGATTCTATTATAATCATTTTTGGTTCTATATGAGGTACCAAAGTAACCAAATAGTTTTTCCTTAGTTTTGGCACCTTTTGGGCAAGTCTAAAAGCACATTTAGGACTTGTGTGAGCTACCCAAATGGTCCTAAACCCCATGCATCTTATTTTGGCCTTTTCATCCACACTTATATATATTTTCACAAAGCTATTCATGAAACTATAATGCCATAACATACTCAATTTACCTTCCATCATTCACATAACACATTCTTTCATTCCTACATGATATAATATCATAATTACATATGACTCAAGGGTCATAGAGCATTTACAACAATAAATACATCATTAAGCATCATTATAGTTCTAAAAAGACAAAAGCTAGACATATTAATGTCAATCTTTTTTCTTTAAGGTGGTTGGCTCCCATTGCCATGTCCACTTAGTCCACCTAGCATATTAGATCATTGGAGAGGAGGGAATGAGATTCAAAGAATCCCAATAGCTCATCCTCTATTCAATCATACATAATATATGCAAAGTAAATTTTAAAAATGCATGCATGAATAAAATAGAAGTCATGAACATTCAAGAAGTAAGCTTGGCATGTGAACAAGTTATACAAGGCATTCAAGAGTTCACCAAGTGTTTGGATTGGCCTCATACTTTTTCTCATGGATTTTGGACTTGCCTTACCCTTTCCTTAAGAGCTTTGGACTCAACCATACTCTTGGGAGCCCACTTTGCTTTTGGGAGACTCTTTACTATGTCTCAACCAATCTCAAAGGTTATTGGCTCATCCTCACCATGGTTAAGAGTTCTTGGCTTTTCCACACTCAAGCAAACTCAAACAAACATCATACATTCATTTGAAAACGTAATATGTCATCATGAAATCATGGCATATAAAATCATGCTAGCATACTTTTCATGCTTGAAAATATACATACACACATTTTAAGACAAGCTAAACATACATCCATGCATGAGAGAAGGTGGAGAGAGCTATCTTGTATACAATCACACACTTTTTTCTTAGAATTCAAGCCTCTTCTTTCGGCCACACAACCACAAACTTGTAGAGATGGTTTCTCTTGGCCTAAATACAATTTATGGGAGCCAATTAGGTTCATGAAACACATTTTAAGGCTACACAACTTAGTGAAATACTAGATTGCTCTATAAGTTCCATTATGGTCTATAATTGTACCTAATGAAGCAACACTCCTCAAATGATTTCTAGGCCTCATTCTTTCCTTTCAAATATGATTTTTGACTTCTTTTAAGCTTTTTGGAGTCATCACACCATTAAAACAAAGGGCCTAATATCATGTTGCTTCTTTAGGTCATAATATGGAACCTAAGGCACCAAATCAATTTTCATGAGTTCTAAGTTTTTTCCAAGGCCTCCCTTCATTTTCATTCATCAAATATGACTCAAGAATGGCTTAGAAAAATTTAAAACTCTCCCTAGCACCATGAACATGGTTTGGCCGAGACATGCCTAAGTTTAGGGCTTCTTGGAGTTGTTTTTATTTTCTTGAAGGAAGAAGCTTATGGGGAGCATCTTTGGTGTCTCAAAAACTCATTTAAACTCTTAATTAGACCTAGGAAGTATCACATAAATTCAGAATTTGAAAGATGTACTAGAAACCCTAGGTTTTGCATCTTGATTTCTAATGGCTATTTCATGGTTTTCTTTGCATATTCTTATTCTCCTCCATCAAATACCTAAGATTCACCCTTGGTTTGGTTGAAAATTTAACTTTCTAAGGTAGACCATATGTAGGTCAAAGTGGAGAAGAAAGGGAGTTCAACATAGCTACCATAGAATGCATTTTTTTACCTTGTTTCCTTGATTAGTTTGCCTTGAATCTTGCTTTTTCAAAGCTTCTTTCTTCAAATCTAAAATTTCCCTTGAATATCTCCCTTGAATCAAATTTATAAACCTCATTTTAATCCAAGGAAATAAAGGAGAAGGGAGGAGAGGAGGTATGGATGAAGAAAAGCAAGGAAAATCACCATGAAAACATACTTTAAGCTTGGCTTTCTTCCTCCTTCTTCTTCCTCTCTTGAGCACCTCTCCCTTAAGGTTCTTCTTCTAATTTGGGGCTGGAAAATCTGAAGTGAAATGAGGGCAAGTGTGAAGCGCCACCTATATATAGTTAGGGTAAAAGGACTTTTTCAAAAATTTTAATTTTGCCCTTCATACTTTTGATTTTCGTTTCTCCTTCGTTTTAACTCCTTTTCTAGAATCATCTTTTCTGTTATAAAAATTAGGTTCCCAATTAAGAAAAATAATTTTGGAATCACTCAAATCAGACCTAAAACCTTCCCGAACGGATCCGTCAAAGTTCAGGCATACCGACGTTGGAAAACGTCCACCGAAGGAGATTTAGCTGTCTCGGGACTTCCTATGATTTTCAGGGTCTCTGAGAACCCCGGAGAACTCAAAACTTTGGTTTAAAAAGCCCTCCTGTGTGAATTCCAAAAATTATCCAAAATTATGAAAATGGTATTACGTTTTATAAGTTTTTCGTCAAAATTTGTTTCTCAATTCTAACTCCGTTTTTCCTTCCGTCTGAGGCTAGAATTCTCATTTTTAGAAGTCTAGAATGTTCTTCAAATTTTTTGAAACCTTAACTCATTCATTTCGGGGGACTTGCTTTGAAAATATGCCTATTTCCATCATTTAACAAAAACTGGATATTACATTTTGTATGGGACACGAACTCGCTATAGCGGACTACATTCTCACTATGATGAACTGGTACCTTTGTTATAGTGAACTAGCTCCTTCTTATAGCAAACGGGTACCTTTGCTATAGCTAAGAGGGATTATAGCTATAATTGGTAGACTTAAAAAAGTTTTTGAAATCTTAGATGTTACAACAAAGCCCAAGTGAGGTAGACAAGAACCCAGAAGTGAGGGAATGCATGCTATCATTACTTTAGAATAAGGAATATTGACATTTTAAAAGATGGATACATGACAAAAGATTAGGACTAGCTATTAGTGGATTATTATGGTTGTTTGTCTTTCTTTAGCTTTCTTTTCTAGCTATATAAGTCATGCGTCTATACTAGTTTTAGTGTAGATGAAATTGGATATTATTTGTAGAGAGAGCTTAACTTTTACTAAAAAGGGATCACTTTTCTTATTTTTCATTTGTTAATTTTACGTTGCTTCCTTTCTTAATTTCTGAGTCAACTTATTTTGCCTTTTTAGCCATTGTTCCCTATTTTGAGTTACTTAATGCTAACATAGAGTCTTAAAAGGATTTGGAAGATATGTGCCTTTAGTTGTTAAGAAGGATGGTTTAGAAGCAATAGGGTTCATTGGTGTTCTTAAAGGAGAAAGAACGTGGATTTCAGGAGATGGTTCTTTGTCAAAAATTCTAATCCATTTCCCATGTACCTATTTAAATCTCATCAATTTGAAGAAAATTCTAGTTAGTAATATTCTATATAAGACACTAGTCATTGGCTCAAGACTTCCTCCACTTTCTACCATATAATGTCAGATCTAAGAAGATAATTTAAGTGGCACTTGAGTCATCAAACAAACAAGAATGAATACCTCCCTCCAATTTAAGACCTTTAAAGACTTTGCCTTAAGTAGAATATGCATGTGCTGCGTAGCAGAGAACCATTGGATCTTAAATAAAAAAAAGATTAAAAAATTAAAATGATAGGTCCCCTATATGGAGGGCCATAATGCTATGTAGCAAAGAAACTAGATTCAATCATAATATAAGTGCCAATAACATAGGCTATCACCGTATGTTTAAATTTTAATGCAATTGCACTAAACTTAGGGTCCTTAAAGTAGATCTTTTGTATCAATTAAATATGTTTTTGCCTCTTCATATTTAACTTTAAAGAAATGATCTTAACCCACAAATTTCACATTAAGAATTTTTTATAATTCCTCTTTGCCAATAATGATCTTGGTGCGATACACTAGTGATATAATAATTAAAGCATCTTTCAATACTTTCAAGTTAACATAGCATTTCCTTACTAATTAATCAAACACAAGTTCATGAATGGATAACAGTTAAGGCAACCAATTCTGAAAATCAGAATTAACTTTTATATCATATCTTATTTCTTTTGTACTTGCAAAAAAAAAATGTCTTCCAAGTGTAACAATATGATCCTTGAAGTCAAGAGAAAATTTTACCTCATAATTCCTAGTCCTTAAATTCCAAAAGATTGAAGTGTTTTATGGATTTGGTTCAATGGAGTGATATTTTATGGAGAGACTTTATTTTCACCCTTTGATTCTTCTTCAATTTCTTCTTTGTCATTGTTTGACTCACTAAGAGTCGGGTTTACATATTTGTGTCTCTAGGATGCTTAAAGAGTTGATTTAAGGAGTTTGAGATTTTATGTATTGATTTAGCATTATGGTTTGTGTCATAAGGTTTAGATTTACAATTTTAGTTATTTATGTTTTGTGGTTTAGGGTTTATCACTTTATAATTAAGGGAATTTAAGGTTTTGGTGCTATGATTTGTGTTATAAAGTTTAGGTTTACTAGTTTAGTCATTCGTGCTTTTGGGTTTAAGGTTTAAAGTTTTGTATTTGTAACACCATCTAACTTTAGCCTTCCATATTCCTTTTCAAAGATTCCACACCCTTAACATAACAATTCTCAGAGAAAAAGCATTAAGCAATGCAATATTCCACGTTATATAGAGTTCAAAATTTTTCTTTTATACTCTGTGGACCTCGTGAATTCTCAAACATCATATGCTACTCATAATCTAGCTATACCAATCATTAACATAATAAAACATCTAATGCAATCTGGATTTGGAGCCCTACACATCAAAAAATGAATATTTGTTTTTGGGCTTAAATTCTAGTTTTCTATTGCAGACTTTGAAAATTCACGATTAAATCTAAAAAAATTGAAGTCTAACAAACCATAGCTTTTTGAAAATCCCTAAATGTTAAATTTATGATAAAAATACTTTCAGCCCATGAAAACATCATTTGGACTATGATTGACAATAGAAAAGCATCACAGGTCTGGCTACCTAGGCACTCTGATACAATTTACTGATATGAACTTCACAAATTCATAACTAATTTTACAAAAATCTAAATTAATCAAACTATACCAATATAGAAAGCTAAAGATGTTCACTTTAGGGGGAAAATAGCTCATAATCTAGAAAATGGCATTAAACTAATGAAAATTAAGGGAACAATACTTGGGGTCCTGCTACATTACTAACAGTAAGTCCCAACTTCAAAAATACACATTTCCTCCAATATAAATCCAAATAAGGTGATCCTTATAGCTATGAAAAGATTATAATATCTAGTCTATCTTTATAAAATTTCAAGGCAATTAGACTTCATTTGTCCTATAAATGACAGAAGAGAAAAAACTAACTATATAAATAGTATATGTGCCAAATCTAAAAAATTTTTAACTTTAAAAATTTATAATTTATTCTTTAGAACTCCAAATAATATGGTTCTTAGCTCTACTAAAAGATCTAGATGAGACTAAGATTCATGCCAAATATCATGAGAAAATTCCTCCATTTGGTTAGTTTTTGACATAGGGTGCCAAAATGAACTTTCTAAGCACTAAAAGGGGTCAAAATGAAACCAAATGCTTTCCTACCCTAGCATGACCTCTTGATTGCATGAGAAACTTAAATACAACCTAATAAAATTGTCCAAGAGGTTTGAATGTTCATCTATCATAAAACCACTGCCCCACTTGTTTATATAAATAAGGTTTCACAAATCCATTTATGCATATCAATGTCAAAAACTCATATGTTCATGGATATGGCTTCCAAAATGATGTATACATCATATTTACATGTAATTGGACTCACTCAAAGTGCTTACATCATAGATACATCTTATAATTATAAGGTTTGACATTAAGATACAGACTTTTGCTAGACATAAGTTAAAATCTTATTTCTTCAAGGTAGTTAGCCTCTCTTCTTGGCCCACTTAGCTCACGTAGAATGGTTAGACATTGAAGAAGGGAGAGTGAGACTCTAAGAATCCCAATAGCTCTTAACCCTTTCAAACATACATACATGATATAAGTATAGGCCAAGGAATGCAAGCATGCCTCAATCACTTCTAAAATCATGTATAGCCACTTTTCTTATGTCAATTCAACTTATACAACTCAACATAGGCTCTATGAGTCATTGGTTTGGCCTCACTCATATTTAGGAACTTCTGACTTAGTCTCACTCTTTTTTGAAACTTTTTTTCTTGAGATTTTTGGCTTTCTCTCACCCTCTCTTGGAGACTTTTGCTCCTCCCCACCCTTTTCAAAGGCTTGTAGCTTTATCAAGCCCATTCAAGCCATCATACTTTTAAACAAGTTCAAAGAAGTATGTCAAAGTACTAAAACTCTACATCGATGGCTATACAATGGCTATAATCCATTCACATAATTCAAACACACATATAAGCAAATCAAGATAAGTAACAGATCAAGAAATGCATGTGAGAAAGGTTAGAGAGCTACCTTGAAGCAAGGAATGCAACTTTTTCTCTTGGGTTTTCTCCCTCTCCTAGGGCCCCACACTTGGAAGTAGGTGGAAGGTGATTCCTTTGGTCTACACACACCAATTAAGATCCCATTACATTCTTGAGATTTTTTCTAACACCACTCACACATTAAGGAAGCCTACTCCCTCTTATGATTCAATTATGGTTCCATTCAAGATCTAAAGGAGCAACTATAAAAATTCTTAGTCTTGGCCCTATTTTATCCCTCTATCTGGGCCTATTGACTCCATTTAGACTCCTTAGAGCCATCACATCATCATCCTTGAGAGCCTAGATACATATTACTTCTTTATGTTATACTATGGAACCCATGACTGCAACTCTCCATTTACAACTTCTAAATTATTTTTAAGGCTTCTTTTTATATTCTTCCATTATATCTAACCCTATTCTAGCCTTAAAACAAATTAACACTCTCCTTAGGTATGTGAGACCCTCTTGGCTGACACACATACACACTTAAGCTCCCATAGAGTTTTCTTTATCTTCGTGATGAAAGAATCACTTGGGAGGCTCCCTAAGGGTCTTAGGAGCTCATTCTCACTCTTTCATAAGCTAGGAAACTCTTGGAGAAAGTCAGATTTTATAATACATTCATAACTTCATAACTTGCTAACTTGAATTTCCATGGTTTTTTCTTTGGGTTTTATTGCATAATCTTGTTTCCCACTCTTTAAATCCTAAGTTTCATACTTGTTATTGGTCAGACTTATCTCCCTCTTAGCTGTTCTTTACTTGGCTGAACTCACCTATGGAAGGACTAAAGGAAGGAAACATGAAGAGCCATGAGACATACCTTGATTCTAGCATAATCGAAGAGCTCTTCCTATTAGTTTGCTCCTCTCCTTTAAACTCTATCTTCCTCCCTCTGAATCAATCCTAAAGTAGCACCATATCACACACAAAAACTATAAGGAGAAGGGTGGGAAGGAGGAGAATAACATTAAAAAAGGGTGGCCTATGAAATTTTTTCATTTTCCTTACCTTTTTGCCTTGTCTTTCTCCCTCTTCTTCTCCTCCTTTGGTGCATCTCTCTCCTTGATATTTCTTTCTCTGTTTGGGCAGAACAAGGTCAGTTAGAAGGAGGAGCAAATTCTGGACGTTTTAAGAAGCAAGGGTTCCATTTTTTGCCACTTTTCATTTTACACTTTAGTCCCTATTTCTTAGTTTTGTCTAATTGGGTTTATTACAACTCTTGTTCTAAAACTGTCTTTTCTATCATGAAATTTAGGTTCTCTTACCTGTAAAATGATTTTGGAACCACTCAATTTGGATTTGAAACCTTTCTGAACTGTTCGGTCAAAGTTTGAGTCAACCGACGTTATAAAATGTACATCGAAGGGGGTTTAAACTATTCTAAGGGTTCCTATAGTTTTTAGAGTCTCTAATAACCTCAAGCAACTTAATCTTTCTACTTTAAAATCCCTCCTTTGTATTTTCTTAAACAGGTTTCGCTATAGCGAAAGACACCTCTCGCTATTGCGAGAGCTTCCTAGCTGTTCTCGCCATAACTTGCACTATTGCTAGAAATCCTCTGGATTTTGTATGGCCACGAATTCGCTATAGCAAACTGGTATTCTCGTTATAGCAAATTAGCATTCTAGCTATAGCGAACAAGTATCCTAATTATAGCAAAGAGACTTAAAAAAATTCTGAAACCTTGAGTCCTCACTTCTGCAAAAACTCGGATGTTATAGTATTCATAGTATAGGTTTTTATGTTCAAGGTTTAGTGTTTAGTGTATAGTAAGTGTTAGGGTTTTATGTTTTATATTTTAGGGTATAAAATTTCATGTATAGTGAGTGTTATGAGTTTCAAGTTTAGAGTTTTAGGTTTTAGGCATTTAGGGTTTATAGTTATATGATATAATGATTTATCATTTAGGGTTTTAGAATTTAAGGGCAAATTGTTAAGGTTTATAGTTTCAAGTTTTTAGTATTTAAAGTTAAGTTTAGTGAGTATCTTTACATGTTAGGGTTTGATAGAGTTTGGTTTTATTTTTCAAAGGTTTTATAGTTTAATTTTTTAACTATATTTTAAAAACCATACCTGAATCCCATTAAAGTTAAACATATACATGGATCATTTCAAAATTCAAGCATCCTTGCATCAATCATGCCAAAGTTCAAGCACCTTTACTTGAAATTCTTGTCAAGATCTATATGTTCTATTGAAGTTTAGGTCTAACCATATCTCAATCCCATCAAATTTTAGGGTTTTTTATTTAAAGGATCATGGTTTTGTGGTTTAAGGCTTTATAATCATAGGTTTAATGATTTACGATTTAAAGTTTAGAGGTTAAAGGTTTAAGTGTTTCAGATTTACAATTTATGGTTTAAGTGTTTAGGTTTAGGAACTATAGTCTATGTTTTAGTGGTTTTGGCTAGAGGATTTTATAGTTTGTGTTTAGGGTTAAGGATATAGGCTTCAAGGTGGACTTTAAGGTTTATCATCTTATGATTTAAAAGGCTTCGATTTAAGGTTTTCATGGTTTTATTTTTTATTTAAGGTAAAAAAAATAGTATAGGCTTAAGTGTTATCATACATAAGTTATGTCTAAATATTTATGGTTTGGGATTACAGAGTTAAAGGTTAAATTTTTAGGATTTTAGAGTTTAGAGTTTATGGTTTAAGAAGTAGGGTTTTTAGCATATGGTTTTTATTCAGGGTTAGAATATAAACCTTTGGGATTTATAGTGTATGGTTTATCATTTTAAGATTTAGGGAGTTTATCATTTTTTTTTATTTATCATAATGGTTTGTGCTCTAAGATTTAGGTTAATAGGTTTAGCCATTTATATTTCAAGTTTTAGGCTTTAAGGATTTTTTAGTATATGGATTAAGGTTTTTAATTTGAAGGATCATGTTTTATGGTTTGTCATTTATGTCATAAGTTTTAATATGGGTTAGAATATAAACTTTGGAATTTGTGGTGTAAGGTTTATCATTTTAGCATTTAGAGAGTATATGTTTTTTTTTTTATATTTACCATAATGGATTGTGTTTTAAGATTTAGGTTTAAAGGTTCAACTATTTATGTTTTAAGTTTTAGGGTTTAATGTTTAAGGTTTTGTGGCATATGGGTTAAGGTTTTTTATTCTAACAATCATGTTTTGTGGAGGTTAGGGTAAAATTTTTAGGAATTTTGGTTTATGTTTTAAGGTTCATTTGTAGCAAGATTTTGTGGTCTGTGTTTAAAGTTAGAAATATGGGCTTCAAAGCATATGGTTTTAAGGTTTATTGTCTTATGATTTAAGGGGTTTTAGTTGAAGGTTTACATATTTTATGGTTTATGTTCAATGACACATAGTTCATGTTTAAAAATTTAAAGTTTTGGATTTACAAGTTAAGGGTTAAATTTTTAAGATTTTAGAGTTTTCAATTTAAGAATTAGGTTTTATGTTTTAGCATTTTTATTGTTATGGTTTTTATATAAGGTTAGAATATAAGCTATAAGTTTAGTAATTTATGCTTTAGGGTTTTAGAAGTTTAGGGGTTTATTATTTTAGATTTAGTTAATGTAAAAATTTTAGAAATTTTGGATTTACAATTTGTTGTTTAGGTATTTTAGTTAAGTAATTATTGTTTATTGTTTTGTTTTGTTTTTTACTATAGGATCTTATGGGTTGTGTTTAGGGATAGGGATATAGGCTCTAGGGTGTATGGTTTCAAGGCTTATTATCTTTTAATTTAAGGGTTTTTTGTTTAGGGTTCATGGGTTTCAAGGTTTTACAATTTTTTTTAAGGTTAAAAATGTTAAAGGCTTAGGTTTTATGGTACATAAGTTATGTTCACTTATGTACACTTTAGTATTTAAGAGTAAATTGTTAAATTTTTAACATTTTAGGATTTAGAATTTATGATTTAGTGATTAAGGTTTTTTGGTGTATGGTTTTTATTCAAGGTTGGAATATAAGCTTTTGGACTTATATTATAAGGTCTATCATTTTAGAATTTAGAGAGTTCAAGGGTTTCAGGGTTATGCAATTTTTTATAAGGCTAAAAATGTTAGGAGCTTAGGTTTTACAATATATATGTTGTATTTAATTATTTACAGCCTTAGGATTTAAGAGTTAGGGGTTAAAAGTTTTAGGATTTTAGAGTTTAAAGTTTATGGTTTAAGAATTAGAGATATTGGCATAACATTTTTATTCAAGGTTAAAATATAAGCTTTGGGATATGTGGTGTAAGCTTTATTATTTTAGGATTTAGGGAGTTTTTGGTTTTAATTTTAGATTTACCATAATGGTTTGTACTTTAAGGTTTAGGTTTACATGTTCAATCATTTGTGTTTTGGGTTTTAGGGGTTTTGATTTGAAGAATCATGTTTTTGTGGTTTAAGGCTTTATAGTTATAGGTTTAGTGACTCATATGGTTTAGAGTTTATAGGTTAATGGCAAATTTCTTAGGAATTTTGGTTTATGTTTTAAGGTTTTTTTGTGGTAGGATTGTGCATTTTGTGTTTGGATTAGGGATATGGGCTTTAGAGTGTATGATTTCGAGGTTTATTGTCTAATGACTTAGGGGTTTTAGTTTATGATTCAAGCATTTTAGTATGTTTTGCATTCTTTTTAAGGCTTAGATTTAATGATACATAGGTCATGTTTAATTATTTATGGTTTAGGATTTTAGGGTTTAGATTTTATGGTTTAATAATTAAGATTTATTTTTGAGGTTTTTGGCACATGATTTTTATATAAGGTTAGGATCTAAGCTATAAGTTTAATGATTTATTGTTCAAGGTTTTATAGGCTTAAAGGTTTATGATTAGTAATTTATGGTAAAACTTTTGAAAATTTTAGATTTACAACCTATGGTTTAGGCATTGTAGTTTAGTAATTATAGTTTATGTTTTAGGTTGTGTTTAGGATTAGGGATACAGACTTCAAAGTGTACAATTTCAAGGTTTATCATCTTATAATAGGGGTTTCGATTTTAAGGTTTAGGGGTTTTAAGGTTTTTCAATCTTTTTTTAAGGTTAAAAGTCTTAGAGGCTTAGGTGTTATAGTAAATAGGTTACGTTTAATTATTTATAGTTTAGGATTTAAGTGTTAAAGGATTAAATTTTTAGGATATTAGGGTTTATAGTTTATGGCTTAAGAATTAGTGTTTATATTTTAGGGTTTTTGATTTATAATTTTTATTCATGGTTAATATATATATTTTAGGATTTATGGTGTTAGGGTTTATCCTTTTTTTTTAATTGTGGGAGTTTTAGTCTTCATGCTTGAACTTAGCATTATGGTTTGTGTTTTAAGGTTTAGGTTTATAGGTTTAATCATTTGTGTTTTGGGATTTTAGAGTTTAGGTTTTATGGTACATAGATTGTGTTTAATTATTTACAATTTATGATTTAAGAGTTAGGGTTTATCATTTTTTTTATTTTGGGAATTTAAGTCTTTATGCTTGAACTTGGTATTATGGTTTGTGTTTTATAGTTTAGGTTTATAGATTTAATCATTTGTATTTTGGGATTTTAGAGTTTACGTTTTATGGTACATAAGTTGTGATTAATTATTTATGGTTTATGATTAAAGAGTTAAGGGTCAAATTTTTAGGATTTTAGGATTTAAAGTTTATGTTTTGAGAATTAGCATTTTCAGTTTAGAGTTTTTTATGTATGATGTTTATTTAGAGCTAGGATATAAGCTTTAGAATTAATAGGGACAAGGTTTATCACTTTTTTATTTTGGGAGTTAAAGTTTTTATCTTTAGATTTAGATTTACGAGTTTGGTCATTTAAGGTATAGGTTTTTATGCAATAGGGTTTAGGGTTTAATGTATACCAAGTGTTAGGGTTTTGTATTTTATGTTTTAGGGTTTTAGTCTTTTAACATATAATGAGTTTTAGGTTTTAAGCATTTAAGGTTTATAATTATAATATATTATAATTTATTATTTAGGACTTTGAAATTCTAGGGTTCATTTTTGGATTTATAATTTCAAGATTTTAGTATTTGATGTTAAGGTTTAGTGAATATTTTCATATGTCAAAGTTTAGTAAATTGTAATATCCTATGATTTAGAAATCTAAATCATCCGTAAAAAGTGAAATAAATGACTTAGAGGGGGTCACGGGCCTAATGAAGGTCAATATGAATTATGATAGACCGAAATCGAATTCTAAATCAGTTGATTAATGAATGAGGACCCCAAAATAAAATGGATTGATGTTAATTGAGATTTGAATGTTAATTAGAATATCTAAAAATATGAGTTAGAGCCTCAAGATAGCCCATAATCGAAGCCAAAACGACTAAACATGAAGATACAAGGGCTAGTGGCAAAATTGTAAATTTAGGAAATTTTTACAAAACTCAAAGAAGGGATCTTTAAATAAAAAAATTGAGTCTTTCAGGATTCTTAGAGGCCCTAAAAACTATAGAAACCATTATAATGGTAAAAATCCTCCTGGTATGTGTTTTCGGTAAAGAGTTAACCGAAAGTTTGATTGAAAGGTTCAGTAAGATTTTAAATCTAATTTAGATGGAACCAAAGGTATGTTATCAATTAGAAGACATAAATTTTCATATGGAAAAGACGGTTTTCATAAATGAACTAAAATGAGCCAAAACGAAGGAATAGAAGTGGAGGGACGTAATCGGTATTTCAAGAATTGTTATAAACATTATCCTCCACCTTTTGATATAACCAAGTCAGCTTCTCCACCCTTCCAAAATGCCACTTGAGCTCAGAACCAGACCAGAAATGGCGTGGAAATTGGGAGAAGAGAGAGAAAGGAAACAAGGTAAAAAGGTATGAAAATACATAGAATTTTGCAATAAGTTTGTTATGAAATTTTCTCCTCTCTTCATCCTCTTTCTCTTGATAGTTTTAAATTCTTGAAAGGAGGTATCTCATGGCGGGTTCAGTAGAAGGGAGGAAGAGTTTGGAGGAATTCTTAAAAGATTGAGAAAGCTCTCTTGGAAAGCTTGAAAGCAAGGTAAGAAACCATAATCCAACTTGCTTCTTCTTGGTTCTCCTTTACTTGAGTGTCTCAGCCAGAATTAGAGCACTATGTAGGAAGTTTAATTCTGGTCTAAATAGAAAATGGGGTTTTGAAGCCTAAACAACCATTTGGAAGCAATAGAACTTAAAAAGGGGCTATAAGTGACAAGTATTAGAAACTAGGGATTTGATCGCACCTGAGGATTTATGAAGCTTTTTGATAATGATTTAGATTGTCTAAGAGTATGTTTGAGCTTTCAAGACATCTAGTAAGCACCATGGATGGTAAATTCCCTAAGAAATTGAAGAAAACTCCATGGGCTCCCTAAGTATGTGAGTATCTCAGCCAAGAGAGAGAACCAGTACCTAGGGAGAGTTTTCTTTAATTCCAATAATACAAATGGCTTATGAATGAGTAATAAATACCAAAAAAACCCTTGGTTTAAATTTAGAAACCATGGTTTGAAAGATAAGAGTTTAGGTTCCTTTTCTAGACATAAAGAAGCAACTTGGTAATTGGCTCATAGAATTGAGTTGGTGGTAACTCCAAAGAGTTTAAATGGACTCATGTGACCTAGATTGAGTGAAAAATTGGAGCTAAGATCATGAATTATATGAGTTGCTTTATACTCTTGTATGGAACCATAATGGTGGCATAAGCTAGATGTAGCTTATGTAGAGATTTTATGAGACTAGAGATGGCTCCATTGATTTGTTTGTGTGTTGTTTGATATGTCTAGGTCAAGCAAATCAAATCTCTCCCAAATATGCTTGTGAGGCCGAGAGAGAAAAGTGGGAATCCAAGGGAGAAAAATTGTGCTTCTTGAGAAAGGTAGCTCTCTATCATTTTTTCTATGTATTTCTTGGTCATGTGATTATCATTGAATGCTTGTATGTGTGTTTGAGCCACGAGACATGTATATAGCTATTAAATTGATATTTTGTTACCAATATCATTGAATGCTTGTATGTGATTATCATTGAATCATTGTGAAATTGCTCTTTATGAGTGAGGTCATGCCAAAAGCCTCTTAGTATCGGTGAAGTAAGCCAAAAGTCCTTAAGAATATGTGAGACAAGGCTAAAAGTCTCATAAAATGAGTGAGGCTCAGTCAAAAATCTCTAAAAAATGGGTAAGATTAATCCAAAAGTCCCAAATAATAGGGTGATGTTAAACTAAAAATTCCCAGAGCTTGAATTTGATATTGACATGTTTATGTAATCCTGAAAACATAATTTGAATGGTTCTTGAAAGTGTTTGGTGCATACTTGTGCTCTTTGACATAATTATATACCATGTATGCTTGCTTGAAAGCGTAATAGAGCTATTAGGATTCTTTGAAGCTCACTTTCCCCCACTTTCCATTTCACTTTGTCTAGGTGAAGTCCAAGAAGCAAAGAATGAAGGGCAAGGAGTGTGAATTGCAATACTTTGATAATAGAATAGTTTTTTATGCAAATTGATGTCAAAGTATTTATGTATAAGTTATTTATGAGATATAAACTCTTGAGCATATGTAAAAGCATGTAAATATATTGTATGAACTAGATTTGGAATGAAATGTATGAGAATGTGTGTTTTGGACATCCTTGACCCATGATGTCTAGGTGTATTTATGCAAGTGGAATAGTGAATTTGAGTTCCAGGAGGTTTTAGACCTATTATGATGCTTCTATATGCTGTGTTTAAGCTTTTGGACTTGCTCAAATGGTTATGGTATGCTTTGAAGACTATTTGGTGCAATTTGACCCCATTATGGTCCCAAATTAAGCCATATTTTGCACATGAGCCGAAACCAAAGCAAATGAATGAGTTTTGGCATGAAATTTAGCAAACATATAAATCTCAATGAAAGTGTTTCTCAAAACTAAAGATTAGAATTTTTGGAACTTTATGGAATATTTTATGATTTTTTAAAATTGGCCAAATTATGTAAAAACTATCACTAGTATTATGTTTTTGGATAGTCTAGTTTTTGGTATTTTTGGAGGGCCAAACAAAGTCCAAAGCTCATAAAATTTTACAAGTATGTAGTTGGCATCATAAGCTTTTCATTGTCACCAAAATCACCTCATTTGGAGCTTTATAGAGAGAAATAAAATTTTGAATTTTTCGGTCTTTTGCAAAATGAGTTCCAGACCTGCAACACTGTTCCATTGATTTTCATAGGCGAAACATGGTTGTTTTGTTTTGAAATTTTATGGTAGTTAGAGAATATCATAAGCTTTCTAAAATGTTCTCATGCATGATTCGGAGCTCTTTAGTTCAAGTTATGAATTTTTAAAATTAGTGCAGAGTTTATGTGTTTATTGTCATTTCGAGTTCTATGAAAATTTTGGGTGTTCTTTAAACTAAACATTAATGGGCATGAACAAACTTGTTTATGATAAAAATGAATTAACGAATGGAAAGATTGAAGTTTAAACCCCTAGAGCCCAAACTAGATGATGAAAACATTTGAAAGAAGTGAACTTTGCTTGAAACTCATGTGAATGTGGCTTGGAACTCTATGATTGATATGCATGAGCTGTTTAAGAGTTGTTAAAGATGAATTTGGTAGTGAACCAGGTTAATTTAGGGGGCTAAGATAACATCTTGTCATCTAGGTCCAAGATCTTGTCGATAAGATCCTATAATCTATAGTGCAAATTCTGAAACCTTGTCGACAAGGTTTTCACCAGTAAGTACAAGGTCTTCTTATATAATTTATTGATGCATGTATGATATGGAATTGGGTATGGATGGTTTAAACCAACATTCAAGGCTTGAATTGAGATTTTTGTTGTCTATTAAGAGTGTTATGGATGGAAAATGATGTTAATAATGCCATATGGTCAATTTATCCAAAGATTAAATTATTTTGGCCTTTAATAATGATCATTTCAGCAGCTAAGGGTGTGAATTTCATAGAAATGATTATTTTATGCCATTATTGATATTATTTAAGAAATATCTCGATACGGTTTGATATGGTGTGACATAAATAAAGTTTTGGTTTTACTTTTTAAGGGTTTAGTGATTTAATTCTATAAGTTTTATGTTTTAAAAACCATACCTGGATCTGATCAAAGTAAAAAAGCATGTACTCTTGTCAAAATTCAAGCATCCTTACCTTAGTTGTGTCAAAGTTCAAGCACCTTTATTTAAGAGTCCTATTGAGTTAAAAAACACATACTTATATTCTATCGCATTTGAGGCAAGAGCACTTCTTGAGTCCTATCATAGTTAAGGCACATGTACCTAGGTCCTTTTAAAATTCCAAAGCATGTAACTAGATGCTATCAAAATTTTAATGCTCTTGTCAAAGTTTAGGCACACATATTTAAGTCCATAATCCTATCAAAATTCAAGAACAAATATTTTAGTCATTTAGAGACTTGTTTGAGTTAAAGCACCATTTCTTAAGTATTGTTGAAGTTAAGGGACATGTACCTTGGTTATGTTGAAGTTCAAAGGCCCTTATTATATCTAAGTTCATCACACTTACCTAAGTCCTTACTTTTGTCAAAGTTTAAAAATATGTACCTAAATCTTGTATAAGTAATTAAGGCACCCTTTCTTGACTCTTGTCAAAGTTATGGAACATTAGGCTTTGTTGACGTTCAATTGCCCTTATTTTGAGTCCTATTAAAGTTTCAATACCTACATAATACTATCAAAGTTCATAGGTACTTACCTAAATCCTATAAAGTTAAAGCGCATTTACCTGTCAAACTTTTACTCATAAACATAAATCCTAATAAGTTCAAAAGCAATGATAAGTAGAATCCTTTACAAACAATTTAAATAAGCGGCGATATAGTATTGTAAGTGATAGAGTAGCATTGCTATCATAATCCATTGAAATTTAGCCCTTGCCACTTCAAAGTTAAGGCATATGCACCTAAGTCCTATCAAAGTTTAGAAGTATGTACCTGAATACTATCAAAATTCTAACATTCTTGTTTAAGGTTAGGCATACGTACCTCTGTCATTGATTTTGTCAAAGTTCAAGAATACATACTAGGGGTGTACATGGGCAGGGCCGGGTCAGGGCGGTGCTTGGCCCGAAACCCGGCCCGATTAGGGTATTGGGCGTATTTTTATGCCCGTGGCCCGGCCCGGCCAGGAGAAGCCCGATTTTAGGGCAGCCCGAGGGAGTTCGAAACGGCTCAAATAAGTAGGGCTGTACATGGGCAGGACCAAATTGAACATCTAGTATGTCCAATACCTGATCCGATTAAGACATGAAGCTTGTTTTTATACTTGTGGCCTTACTTAACTCTAATAAGTCTGATTTATGTTGAGATAGGGCGGGTTAGGGCCGCCTAAATTAATTTTTTTTTAATGAATTGATACTTGTAATATAAAAATATTTTTACACAAACTTATAGGCATATATTTCAAAATAATAGACTTTTAGAACTCTTATATTTGTATCAGTAATAAAAAAAATAGTCTAGTATTATCAAGTAAAATATAAGATATACTAATATAATTAGTCTTAGGTAAATATATATTTTTTCATTATTTAACAAAAAAAATATCAGTAAAGATTCACATCAATGATAAAAATAATTAAAAAGTAAAGAATATTTGAGTAAGTAATAAAAATTGCAGTATGCAGATAATTAAATGAAATAAAAAAAATAAGATGATAAGATATTAATAACTAAAAAAAAAGAAGTAACTATTAGGGCGAATTGGGCAGAACATACCTTCGCCCCGTGGCCCGGCCTGGCCTGGAATAGTCTTGTTTAAAGTTATGCCTATTTATATTTTTAGCTCAACCCGGCTCGACTTGATTAGACCGGGCTAGGGTGAGCCCCTAAGGCCAACCGGGCCGATCAACACCCCTAATACATACATGAGTCATTTAAAAACTTATTTAAGTTAAGGCACCCTTTATTAATTATTGTCAAAGCTAAAAGATATGTACCTTAGCTTTGTTAAAGTTCAAAGGCCCTAACCTATCTAAGTTTATCACATGTACCTTGATCTTAAGTCTTGTCAAAGTTTAAGAACACATACCTAAGTCTAAGTAATTGAGGCAACCTTTCCTGCATCTTATTAAAGTTAAGGAACATGTATCTAGGCTTTGTTAATGTTCAATCACCTTTACCTGAGGCCTATTAAAGTTTTGGTACCTATATAGCCAAATCAAAGTTTAAAGATACATATCTAAGTTTTGTTAAAGTGAAGGTGCACTTACCTTTCAAATCTTAAAACTCATATACATAAGTCCTTTACAAATTATTTAAATACGCGATATGGTATTATAAGTGGTAGAATGACCTTGCTATCATAATCCACTAAGATTCAGCCTTTGTCACTTCAAATTTAAGGCACATGTACCTAAGTCCTGTTAAAGTTCAAAAGCACATACCTGAATGCTATCAAAGTTCAAATGCTCTTGTTAAGGTTTTAGGCACACATACCTAGGTCATTAATCTTGTCAAAGCTTAAGAACACATATATGCTATCAAAGAAACATGCATCTAGGCTCTATTAATGTTCAATCACCTTTACCCTTAGCCAAATCACCTTATCCTATTAAAGTTTTGGTACCTATATAGCCAAATCAAAGTTTAAAGATATATATCTAAGTTCTGTTAAAGTGAAGGTGCATTTACCTTTCAAATCTTAAGACTCATATATATGAGTCCTTTACAAATGATTTAAATACACGATATGGTATTATAAGTGGTAGAATGACCTTGCTATCATAATCCATTAAGATTCAGCCTTTGTCACTTCAAATTTAAGGCACATGTACCTAAGTCCTGTTAAAGTTCAAAAGCATGTACCTAAATACTATCAAAGTTCAATTACTCTTGTTGAAGTTTAGGCACACATACCTAGGTCATTAATCCTATCAAAGTTCAAGAACACATATATGAGAGACTTATTTGAGTATATATAAGAGACTTATTTGAGTGGAGGTACCTTTTCTATTAAAGTTAAATGCACTTACCTGTCAAAACTTAAAGCTCATATACATGAGTCCTTTATAAATGATTTAAATACGCAATATAGTATTGTAAGTGGTAGAATGACCTTGCTATCATAATTCATTAAGATTCAGCTTTTATCACTTCAAATTTAAAGCATATGTACCTAAGAGAAGGTGGAAGTCGCACCTATTGTGGAAAAGATTATAGAATCAAGACTTAGATGATTCGGTTATGTCGGGAGGAGACCTATAGAAGCCCTAGTTATGAGAGTAGATGAGATGGAGAATAGTCCAATAATTAGAGGTAGAGGAAGACCAAGAAAAACTATAAGAGAAATTATTAAGAGAGATTTAGATTTAAATGGTTTATCTAAAAATATGATTTACGATAGGTGTTTATGGCGTCGATTGATCCATGTAGCCAACCCCACTTAGTGGGAAAAGGCTTTATTGTTGTTGTTATTGTTGTTGTTGTTGTTGTTGTTGTTGTACCTAAGTCCTGTTAAAGTTCAAAGCCACATACCTGAATGCTATCAAAGTTCAAATGCTCTTGTTGAAGTTTAGGCACACGTACCTAGCTCATTGATCTTGTCAAAGTTCAAGAACACATATATGAGAGACTTGTTTGATCTTCTTAAGTCCTGTCAAAGTTTTATTAAAGTTAAAGTGCACTTACCTGTCAAAACTTAAGGCTCACACATACATTAGTCCTTTACAAATGATTTAAATACGTGCCATGGTATTGTAAATGGCAAAATGACTTTACTATCATAATCCATTGAGTTTCAGCCCTTGTCACTTTAAAGTTAAGGCACATATGCTTAAGTCTTGTCAAAGTTCAAAAACACATACTTGAATGCTACCAAAGTTTAAATGCTCTTATTGAAGTTTAGGCACACGTACCTTAGTCATTGATCTTGTTAAAGTTCAAGAACATATACCTAAGAGACTTGTCGAAGTTTGAGTGGAGGCACCCTTTCTTAAGTCTTGTCGAAGTTTTGCTTTTAAGGTACACTTACCCATCAAAACTAAAGACTCATATAGATGAGTCCTTTACAAATGATTTAAATACACGATATGATATTATAAGTGGTAGAGTGGTCTTGTTATCATAATCCACTTAGATTCAACCCTTGTCACTTCAAAGTTAAGGCATATGTACTTAAGTTCTGTCAAAATTCAAAAGCACATACCTTAATGCTATCAAAGTTCATATACTTTAGGCACACATACCTAGGTTATTGATCTAGTCAAAGTTTAAGAACACATACCTGAGAGACTTGTTTGAATAAAGGTACTCTTTCTTGAGTCTTGTTGAAGTTAAAGAACATGTACCTTGGCTCTATTAAGTTTAAAGGCCCTTGCTTGTCTAAATTCATCACACGTACTTAGGTTATAAGTCTTGTCAAAGTTCAAGAACGTATAATTGAGTCTTGTCAAAGTTAAGGAATATGTACCTAGGACAATTGATCTTTAATCACCTTTACCTATCAAAACCCAAACTCAAACATAAATCATTGTAAGTTTAAAAGCAGTGATGGGTAGAATACTTTATAAATGATTTAATTATGCGATATAATATTGTAAGTGGCAAAGTGGCATTGCTATCATAATCCATTAAGATTTAGCCCTTGTCACTTCAATCCCTTTTTCCAAATTGAAGTCCTTCATAAAGTAGTTATATATCAGCTAATGCATGCTTACCAAAGTACATTTTAGCAAAGCAAAGGTAAGTAGATGCATGACTAATCTTGACCACAAGAACATGTTGCACAACTAATTTTATCAATATGCTTTCTAAAGGACTCAAATGTCAAAGTTTCCAAATTTGTCAATCTACAAAAATTGCATAGAAAATGTACATTTGTTAAAATAAAATAAAATAAAATTATTTTTAAAAATATCATGAAAGAGTAAAAGAAACTTTTAATATTAAACCAAAAAAAAAAGTTAAAGCCCATGTTAATGTATAATGGAAACAAAAGAATATTTTTTAACCACATGTCAAAAGAAAATGTTGCATAATCAATCTTCATCAACATGCTTTCTATGGGAATCAAATGTCAAAGTTTCCAAATTTGTCAATCCACAAAAATTGCATAGAAAATGTACATTTGTTAAAAAACACAAAAATCAAATTATTTTTAAAACTCATCATGAAATAGTAAAAGAAACTTTTAATATTGAACAAGAAAAAAAGTTAAAGCTCATGTTAATGTACAATGGAAACAAAAGAATGTTTTTTAACCACATGTTAAAAGAAAATATGAGTAATATAGTTAATAACACTTAAAAGAAAAATGTTGCATAGAAAAATGTATATTTGTGAAAAATAAAACAAAAATAAAATATTTTTAAAAACTAGCAGGGAAGAGTAAAAGAAAATATAAGATTGTTTCTAACAACATATAAAAGAAAATTCAAAATTATTAAGTTAGCAAAATTTTCAAGCAAAAAGGGTTATCCATGTTAGAGTTTTTGAAATTACCTAATTTTTGGAGATAGAAATGTACATATATAGATTAAAAAAATAAACTTAAAAATAAAAATTTTGTAACAATTGCTATGGCCCCACGCATACACGTACGCACACAACTATATAATATTTTATGCTTTTGCACTAAAACCAAACTTTAACACTTATTGTTGTTTTCAATAATAAAGTTCAAAAATAAGGTTCATGAGTTTGAAAAGTCCTCAAAAGCAAGTAAACACATCAAATTTGAAACATATTAAATATGCTATCATAGAACAATATTTATGTTAATTGTTCAAATCATGGGAGAAACAACCATAAATGTTGGACTTATATTTATCAAACAATATTTATGCAACAATTGATGGATTATAAATGCAACAAAGTATTGCAAGCAAAACAAAGAAAATTAAGTATTTTTCTTATAAAGTTTAATATTGCAAAACTATGCCAAAAAGAAATGCCATTTAAAAATCATCTTGACAAGAATAAAAAAAAATTAGAAAAGAAACTCAAGTAATCATCAAAACTTATTAATGCACATAATCCATGCATAAGATATGATATTATTGATAAACAATTAATTGCTTGCCAAGCATAACACCAATGCATGAAAAGAGATATCAATAATCCCACCAATTATTGCTAAAATGATCTATAAAAAATTATTAATTTGATTAATCATTTTTTTCAAATTTTGTGAAGGATTGTCCCAATTGCACCTTATCATAATTTCTTTAAAAATGACACTATCAATTTTTAAAAAAAAATCAAGAAAATCCAAATTATGTGTAAACACATTCATAGTGTTTCAAACATGAGACATATAAGCTATGATACTCCAACAAGCATATTATAGTAAATTTGACTTCCTAATTTAAATTGTGTCAACATCCCAAACTATGATGCCAACACCCTCTAAAAAAAAGGAAAGTAAGAAAAGCCAAATGAATAATGATATATAGAAATAAATTATTGAATTATACGAGCAAACAATACATTAACAAGAGTAATACCACTAGACATAATTGGATGCAACAAATTACAAGTAGAATAGGCATGACATGAGAAACTCATGATTCTACAACAAAATTAATGTCACCATAGCTTAATACAGATCCCTGGCACTCATTGTGATTAGAGGGGATGTAGTTACACATGTCAAGTTAATAACTTAACATGTGTCACCATATGTGCTTTTTTAGATAGATCAAAATATTTAATTGTGAGAATAAAAATTTTAACTGTAAGAAAAAATTATATTTTATATTATAAAACTTATAAGTCATTTATTACATACTAAGTTTTCCCTTCGATTCCTATTTAACAAATTACAATTACACTTGATGATTATAAATTGAAAATGTTTATTATTAAAATTTAAAATTAGTTTAAAGGTCAACAAAGAAAATTTTTTTCCTTTGTTAAAATTTTGTCATTACAATTAAAGTTTTTAAAATGTATTTTTTTTTCAAAGTTAAAATTTTTATCCTCACAGTTAAAATTATGTTAACATGTACTCACTAGCTTTTGCTCCCATAGTTAAAATTTTCTCTTCACAACTAAAACTTTTTATCCCCACAATTATGTTTTAAGCTATAAGCACTTGAGTTATATATCTTGAGTCCATAAAATAACAATGACATATTGATTATGTGTAGCAAATCTAGCAATTAATAATTTAAAATTTGCATCAACTGTTATTACCTTAAACACTTTAATTTTTTTGTCATAAAAGAATCTTATAATTTCACTACTAAAAAAACTAGACTTAGTGACAAAAGAATTCGATACTAAATTTGAAAATCTATAAATTTGAAATTCAAAACTATTATTACAACACAAAATTCAAATGATAATCATGAACAAATTTTGTGGCAATCCAAACCACCACTAAAACCATGCTATTTTTTGACAAATTTAGCATGCATATGATAATCATGAACAAACTAAAAGAAACAAATTCAAATTAAAAACAATAAGAGTATGCAAATAGGTTCTAACATGCTTTCAACAAATATTCATGAAACCAAAATCTCATAATAAACCATTCAAATATTTAGTTTCCATCAATAGTATATTATCATTTATACCCAAAAACTCCAACCATACCTTGCTTATGTACCCTTATTAAGTAAAACTAAACTTTGAAAAGATGTATATTTGGAAATATATATTAAAAACAAATATAGGTTAAAAAGAAATACCTAATTAACTAGGGTTGGAAAATAATTTGTCCCATGCTTTTCTCCACGTAAAGCATTCATCAATCAAATATAAATGGCTGAAGCATTTGTAGCAAACATGGAAAAAATAATCGAAAAACTATGAGAAAATAATACAAATGGTGACACATTGTTTGAAGTAAGAATGAGTTGAATAGGCACCTTAATCTTTTTCCTCAATTTATCATTTCCCTTCAATATGTGCACCAAGATGAAGGATGATAAAAATATTAACCATCTTATTGTCAACACTAGAACCTTGCAAGTTCAACTAAAATGCATCACATGGCTACAAAAATGGCAGTGTAGGATCTCACTAACATAAAAAGTAGCAAAGAGAGACTAACAGACCAAATAATAATAATAATTATTATTATTAAAAAAAAGAGGAATTGAATAAAATGAAAGTTATAATTCAAAACATTATCCTTATAGTCATTTCTTAATAATGTCAATCTTAAAGTGTATGTCTAAAAGAAAAAGAAGCATCTCATAATAGCTAAGAAGAATCTACAATAGCAAGAATTTGTAGTTATTGCATCATGCTGGGAAAAATTGTATCAATGGATTGGATATAGTACATCACATTAAGACTTTAAAACTTCCTAACTTGTATACATCCCTTTTGGTCCTATATATTAATCTGTATTGAAATTAAAGCTTTTAGACATAGATTGCTATAGGCTTATTCTTTAAGATTGAGAGGAAGATCTTCTATAAAAAAATTCCTTACCTACCTCTATTGCTTTTTACACTTTATAGTCTTAAAACTTTATGTCTCCTTTTCATTAGAAAAAAAAATTAGAAATTTATAATTCCTAATTATGTCTTCCTATCTTCTTCCTCAAATTCTAGACTCCATTAATACCAAAAGTGGAAAAATCCTAAAGGACATCCTTTATAGATAGAGATAGAACTAATTGAATCATTCCATTACTAATGACCTTATTCATACAAACCCCTCTTCTTGTCATCTTGTGATGCCTTTCTCATTCCACTTTTCATAGCTGCTAAGAGCTAAAATACATCTTAATCTTAATCTATGAAAATGAATTTAGTTCAATAATACTTTTCACTAATTTTTTTAATTTCTTCTTCTTAAAGGATTAAGTGAGCTTAAGAATTGAATAAAAAATAATAGTATTAAGCCAATATAAGTATTGCAATGATTGATAACCTTTCATATTGAACACTTTTTTGGAATGATAACATCAAATGATAGTAACTATATAAAGTAATCAATAATTCCCCACAAGATAAAAAAGTGTCAATAATCCTACAAGCCTCAAACTTGAAATTTGTCAATGCCATATGTAACAATTTTGTTGCCTTATATTATTGCATTATGTTTGTTCTTATATGTAATATAAGAAATTAAAGTTTCCTATATTGCTTATATTTGCCTCTCAAAATGAGCCCTAGCTATTCAAACTTCACATTTGGATAAGTATATTTTGGTTTGTACTTAAGATGCATTTTACTCTCAGAATATAATAATCAAGAGTGTAGAAATGATATTATTTAGCTACAATGCTTCTAAATAGAGTTGGATATCCATAACCAAACAACATTTAGGTAAACTTTGTTTTAAGTGCTTATCATTAAATTTTCAAATAAAATTGTAATATTGAGTTGAATTTTTTTACAAGAAATCTAATTATACAATGTTGAACAGTTTACCAATATCTAAAAAATCTAAGTTTTAGCCAAAGTAATGAAATTGGGAGAATAATGAAAGATATTAACTAAAACTGTGAAGTGAGGGCAAGAGGGATAAGGAAATGAGTAGCTCTACCCCAATCCTCTCAAAGAAATAATAAGATGTGTTGTCATATGGACAATCATTCCAACCAAGATAAAATTTATCTTATATATGGCATGAGTATCATAGAGACATTTGGTGATATCTAGTAAGGCAACGACTTCACCATTTTGCACAATAAAGAGGTTCCTAAATTTACCTTCCAAATAAAAACAACAAAATATATTTCATTTACTAAATTACCATACAACATATTGATATTCATCTCAAAATTTTATATGTCAAAAATTTTTAAAATATGGGAGCTAAGATATATATAAAATTTTTGTTTACAAGCTGAGGAGCTCATGCTCTTGATCCAAATTTTCTCATTTAAGATTTGTGCTTCCTTTCCTAGCCCTGTCACCTTTAGCTTAGAAAATGTCTTCAAAGTAAGCACATTTTCTACCAGCTAACCATATTCATATAGCAAATCACCTTAGTGAAAGCACATATACCTTTGGCTAAGAATATCTCTGTAAAGGGCTTTTTCTTTTACTAAAACCATGGGTTCTTTGAAACAAATAAAAAGAAAACTCTTAGCCTAAAGATCTAGTCATGTTTGTCCTAAAATATTAAAGGAATTACAAGCACAAATCTAATTACAAAACATCTTTTATAAGATTTTCCTATTATTGCATATTTACATTACGAGCACCCACTCACATAATTAATATATAAAAGAAGGCCTACTGAGTAGTGAAATAATGAACAAGCTCATTAATATGCTTACTCACCTTAACCAAATGTAGAACTATAAAAGATGAGTCTCTAAAGTAATATTTTCAAGCCACCGGATAATATAAAGTAAAGAAAATTAAGAAATAAAAAGTAGTACACTTTACGAATCTAGTAAAGTAACTGTCACGGGGAACTTCAATAATAAAGGTAAAGAACACATACCCAAAGAGGATCAATGAGTAACTTTGAAATTGCTGAGTGAAATTCTACAAGCAAATGTAAACACTTGAAAATCAATAAGTAAAAACTTTAAGACCACTCAAAATAATAAAAAGTACTTCACATGCCATGCTTGTATTTTTCGAAGATGTGCTTCCTACAACAAAGAAAGAAAGAACAAGAATGAGAAAAAAGAGAAGAAAACTGGTCCAAACGTTGAGATTGTGGTTTAGAATTATTTTTAGTGTAAAGTTAACATCTAGAGCTTTCCAGAAAGCTATGGTTTGCTTGATTACTATTTTTCTAGAATTAGTTATGATTTTTCAAAGTTAGAGCCAAAAATCTAACTTTTGGGCCCATTTTGAGAAATTATATTTTCTTATTTTTTAGTTTCATATCCATGGTTCATGAGTTGTTTTATACTATGTATGAGTTGTATAAATAGAGTTTGAGTAGAGCATGTGAATGATGGGTTCACATGACTCACGGGGTAAATATGAGCATTTAAACCCTGACTTAAAGTATTAAAATACCACGATTTTAGTCATTTTCATTAGAAATCATATGGAATCAAGCCAAGAGGGAGACTAAATTGAGGTTAAGACATTATGGTGTTACATTTTTTGTATCAAAGCAAAGGTTCAGGCACTTTTGGTCAGTGTTGGGCTCTTAAATGGTGTGATTTGCTTATATTTGGTGTGAATTTCCATGGAAATGGTAGCATATATATGTATATGTGCTTGTACTATGATTGTGAACTGAGGATTGCTACTTCTTTTTAGACATGGTTGAGACTAGACAAGGCAGGGGTAGAGGCAGGCTGCCCAGGGCTCAGAGAGTTGAGTCAGAGGTTCCGATTGGGCTTGAGGATCCTCTGCGAACCATCATAGAGAGACTTGACCAGTATGAGGCCATGATAGGCCAGTACCAGGAGATGCTGGAACAGTAGAGATACATTACCCAACAACAACATGATATGATCATGCACTTGCAAGATACCCTGGCTAGGCAAGAAAAAGCCAGGAGAGAAGCCCTTGTACTTCTGGCGTTCCACCTGCACCTCCCCAGGAGCCTGCTGCTACTCAGACCCAGATACCTATTAGGCAGAACAGCCCACCCTTGTTTGATGGGGAGTTGGATGCGGATAAGGCAGAGGCTTGGGTTATGGAGTTGGAGAAAATATTCTCGGTGATGGATTATACCACCGAGCAGAAAGCTCAGCTAGCCACTTTCATGCTACAAAAAGAAGTTGATAGATGGTGGCGTAGCACGAAACCCCTGATGGAGACTAAGAATATACTGATTACTTAGGAAAGCGTCTTGGTGGAATTTTATAAGAAATATTTTCCTAGTTCGATGAGAAAGAAGAAAGAGATGAAATTTATGGACTTGAGACAGACAGATGAGATGAGATGATTGGGGACCAGTATGTGGCCAGATTTATTGAGTTATCTTGGTATTCCTCTTACTTCTAGAGGTATGATGATGAACCTTGGAGATGTGAGCAGTTTGAGACTAGTTTGAAGCCTCTGATTAGTGACAAAGTTAATCCATAACAGATCAGGAAGTTCAATACCCTTGTGGAAGTCAGCATGGTGATTGAAACTAACCTGCGAGCTATCATACCTGATGTGGCTACAGCTAGTTAGAAAGAGGCTTCAGAATTGAAAAGACCGAGACCGAAAGAAGGTTCCAATGTGACACCTAGCACTAAGAGGAAAGGCAAGATGCTAATGGAACTGAAGGCCACAGCGGGGTAAGCCGATGCCACCTCCTCGGAGCCAGCCATCCTTCCAGCAGTCTTAGATGACATGCTTTAAGTGTGGGAAGCCGGGACCGGGACACATTGTTAGGAATTATCCCCAGGTGGACACAGCACAGCACCTCCTCCTAAGCCGCAGACCCAGGGCTGAGTGTTCGCCCTCACTCAGCAGGAAGCCAGTGCATCCTTTAGTTTGATCCGAGGTATGCTGATAGTGAATGACTTTCCTATAGTTGCTATGTTTGATTCAGGTACTAGTCACTCGTTTGAATGTCACTGTTCAGTTTAATCATTGTCATATCACTATTGATTTGATCTGTATGCCCTTCCATGATATTGATTTGATTGTTGGTATGAATTGGTTAGCTACGAATAATGCGGTACTTGATTGTGAACACCGAACTATTTCCCTACCTGCTTGTGGGACCATACCTAGGGTTATCCTTTGTGACTTAGAGTGTGGATGTTAAAGGTTTCTAATCTTTTTCTCTATTTAGGCTGAGGTAGAGGAAGGGATAGAGGAGATCCCAGTTGTCAAGAAATTAATTTCTGGAGGTTTTCCCTAAAGAGTTTGATTTTAGTGGTATTAATTTCTGGAGGTTTTCCCTAAAGAGTTTGATTTTAGTGGTCTACCCCTAAGCGAGAGCTAGAGTTCCCTATAGACATAGTGCCTGGGGCTGGACCGGTGTCCAAGGCTCCTTATAGGATGGCTCCTGCCGAACTCGCTGAATTGAAAAAGTAGATAGAGAAATTGTTAGAGAAAGGGTTTGAATGTCATTGTTCAGTTCAATCATTGTCATATCACTATTAATTTGATCTGTATGCCCTTCCATGATATTAATTTGATTGTTGGTATGAACTGGTTAGTCGCAAATAATGCGGTACTTGATTGTGAACACCGAACTATTTCCCTACCTACTTGTGGGACCATACCTAGGGTTATCCTTTGTGACTTAGAGTGTAGATGTTAAAGGTTTCTAGTCTTTTTCTCTATTTAGGCTAAGGTAAAGGAAGGGATAGAGGAGATCCCAATTGTCAGGAAATTAATTTCTGGAGGTTTTTCCTAAAGAGTTCTGTAACACCTTGACCTCTAGCTCATACCCAACGTGCCCTCTAGCCCATATGGGCGGTGCGGAACTCATAAGGGAGACACTTTCTCTACCTTATGCTTACTCTCTCTATGGCACTATGTGTGGGTAGAGCTCCACTTAGAAGTAACATGGACCGGTTGAGCTCTCTCTCTCTACTTCCTCATTCTCAATTACCCCTTTGAGACTTATTTCAATCCCAACTATATGCTTCAAACTTGTGGAAAGCAAAAAGGGATTGGAGACATGCATTTTCGCTATGGGCAGATTTTGCTTCATTTCTGGGCTAAATTTGGAAATTCATAACTAAATGCAGAAAAATCGTATCTACATGATCTGGGTCATTCTGGAAAGTTTGAGATGTCTACTTCATGCTAAAAATACTTAGAAGTCTCAATCTCTCACTCATTCTGCGTTTGACATCGAAATAGTTCACTGGTCAGAGGGGGCTTCTTTGCTGTCACAATTTACTGATATGGACTTTGAAAATGTCTAACTAATTCCACAAAAATCCAATGCTCATAAACTCTATCCCTATGGAAAGATGTGGATGTTAGCTAGAGGCAAAAAAATATCCCTAGATCAGTCCACCAAGCCAATTCCCCGGAAACCGATGAAACAGTACCTCGGGTCTGGTTGGGGGTCTGATTCTGGGCAGGAACTTCGAAATTTCATAACTTCCTCTCTAGACCTCTAAATGAGGTGGTTCTAGTTCCTACAAGTCACTGTGACCATCTAGTTTCTGTGTATAAAATTTCGTAGCCATTGGACTACGTTTGCCCCTCGGATGACATGATTTCAAAACTGACCAAATGAACAGTGATTTTCTGAAATCCGAATTTCTGATGTCAACTTTGAATGCTCATAGAAAATGCTATAGACCTCTAAATGACATGAACTCTAGCTTCCCAGAAAGCTCTAAACATACTCTAGTTCCATGTCAAATCTCATGGCTAGAAGAGGTCATATGGCTATTCTATGACATCATGTGCAAAAGGCCCATTCTTGGCCAAAAGTGTAGCTAATGGGGTCCAATCTTAAGTTTTCTACTTCTATGACTCTTTGAGCACATGAGAAAGCATCTATAGGAGCTATCAATCATGCCTCAAGTGTCTAACTCAGATTGGGGAAACTCACTACCCCATGCCCACTTATGCACCCATATGTACTAGGCTATCATGAGCATTTCATATCAAAATCTACTTTCTCATTCATCATAACCCTCATTCTCATACATACATCATTCATACATGGTCTTACAACATTTATAAATTTTACATCATATACAACATTTACATCTCATAGCTCATGTACAATGTATTACAAAACTTTACATTCTTCTTCATCTTTATCCCTAGCCTCATGCTTGTTGGTGGTTGCTCCCATCCCTAATCTCACTTGGGCCACCTGGCATGGTTGGATGGTGGAGAGGGAGGGTGAGATTCATGGAATCTCAGTAGTTCAACTCTCATTCAAACATACATATATTGCATGCAACAAGTCTCATTATGCATGTATGGCATGTTAGCATATAAAACATGCTGAAAAATATTTAAAACATGTGAAATGGCCATGGATAACATTCAAGAGTTCGTTGAGTACTTGGATCGGCCTCACCCCTTCCCTTATGGCTTTTGGATTTGCCTTCCCATACTTTAGAGGTACTTAGACTCACCCTTACTCTTTGGGAGTCTACCTCACTTTTGGGAGACATGGCTCAACCAACTTAGGGCTTCGGCTCATTCTCACCTTGGCTATAGGGTTATTGGCTTTTCCATTTCCTCAAGCAAACCAATCAAGCATTTAAAACATCATCTCAATCATAACATATAATCATGCTAACACACTTCTCATAGCTCATATTATTCATACACACAAGCAAGACAATGTAAACACACAATTATGCATGAGAGAAAGTGGAGAGAACTACCTTTGTCGACTATCTACTACTTGCTCTGTCAATGGTCTCCTCCCTTGTTGGTTTCACAACAACTTCTAGATGGGAGAGTTTCTCTTGAGCCTAACCACACAAAAGCATGGAATTAATACCTTATACTCAATTCTTAAGCTAGGGATCTCTTCTAATTGGCTCTACTGAGCTTCTCACTCTAGGTCTTTCCTCACTCTAAGGCCCATGAGCTATCCCTCTCTTTTCTCAACTCTTAAGAAAGGGGAAAAGCAAGAAAGAGAAGACTATCTACTTCTAATCTCTCTCAAGAATGGTTTCCCACTCTCTCTCCTCTGAACCAGACTCAAGACCTAGCCATTTTCGACCATTGAAACTGTAGGAAAGAGGGGAAAAGGGGAGAAGGGCAACTTACTAAGAGGAAGCTATGAAAATTCATACCTTTCTTGTGCTTTCCTCTTCAGCTTCTCACTCTCTCCTCCGCCCTTTTCTCTCTCCTAAGACAAGTTAGAGTCGGTTAGAAGAAGAAAGAAGAGATTTGGAAGCTTTTAAAAAGTCGAATTCTCTTTTTCTCGCTTTTCTGGACCGCTCTCGCTATAGCGAGTTAGTGACCTCGCTACGGCGAGCTCGTGTCTGTTCCAGACCTCTGCCTTCGCTATGGCGTCGCTACGGCGAGATCGTGTTTGTTCCAGACCTCTGCCTTCGCTATAGCGCCGCTATGGCGAGCAACTCCCTGGTCTCTATATGGAATGTCATACTCGCTATAGCTAGGAACAATTTCGCTACGGCGAGCAACTCACTGGTCTCTATATGGAATGCCGCACTCGCTATAGCTAGGAACATATTCGCTACGGCGAAGAGGCATTCTCACTATGGCGATTCCATATCTCGCTATGGCGAGAAGACTTAGAAAATTCTCAGCTCTTCGAAAATTTTCCAGCTTCTCTTTTCCTTTCCTTTTCTCATTTCTTTTCTATTTTCTTTTTCTTTTCTTTTTCTTGGCTGTTACAAGTTCTGAGCGAGAGCTAGAGTTTCCTATAGACATAGTACCTAGGGCTGGACCGGTGTCTAAGGCTCCTGCCGAACTCGCTGAGTTGAAAAAGTAGATAGAGAAATTGTTAGAGAAAGGGTTTGAATGTCACTGTTCAGTTCAATCATTGTCATATCACTATTAATTTGATTATTGCCATAAGTAGGAAAATAGTTCTGTGTTCACAATCAACACCGCATTATTTGCGGCTAACCAATCAACACCTAGGGTTATCCTTTGTGAGTACTGCCTAGGCTATGAGGCATTTAGAATATAGATGTCAAGGGTTTCTAGTCTTTTTTCTCTATTCAAGTTGAGATAGAGGAAGGGATAGAGGAGGTCCCAATTGTTAGAGAATTTCTTGAGGTTTTCCCTAAAGAGTTTGATTTAGTGGTCTACCCCTGAGCGAGAGCTAGAGTTCCCTATAGACATAGTGCCTGGGGCTGGACCAGTGTCCAAGGCTCCTTATACGATGCCGAGCTCGCTAAGTTGAAAAAGTAGATAGAGGAATTGTTAGAGAAAGGGTTTTTCCGCCCTAATATATAACCTTAAGGAGCTCCGGTGTTATTTATAAAAAAAAAAGATGATAGCTTGCGTTTGTGATTACAGAGAGTTGAATAAAGTTACCATCAAGAACAAATATCCTCTTCCTAGAATCAATGATTTGTTAGATCAGTTGATTGTGGCATCTGTGTTTTTTAAGATAAACCTTATATCTGGGTACTACCAGTTGAGAGTGAAAACTAAAGATGTCTCCAAGATGGCCCAAAATGAGATATGGGCACTATGAGTTCCTTGTGATGCCATTCGGGTTGACGAATGCGCCTGCTGTGTTCATAGATTACATGAATAGGGTATTCAGGCCGTATCTAGATCAGTTTGTAGTGGTTTTTATTGATGACATTCTAGTGTACTCCAAATCTTTTGAGGAGCACAAGAGGCATTTGAAATTAGTCTTAGAGACTTTGAGAGAGAAAAGTTTGTATGCCAAACTTAGTAAATATGAGTTTTGGCTAACCAAAATGAGATTCTTAGGTATGTGATTTCACGAGACGAGGTCGCGATTGATCCCCATAAAGTTGAGGTTGTGTTACAGTAGGATAGACCTAAGACCAAGGTTAAGAGTTTCCTAGGTTTGCAGGGTGCTATCGACGGTTTATTCAGGGCTTTTCTCATATGGCCTTACCACTGACGAGACTGACTAGGAAAGAGACACCTTTTGTGTGAGATGATAGATGTGAAAGGAGTTTCCAGAAGTTGAAACTCCGTTTGACCACTGTCCCTGTACTGATTATCCCTGATCCTAGTGAACTATTTGTGATTTATTGTGATGCCTCGAGTAAAGGGTTAGGATGTGTGTTGATGCAACAGGGTAGAATAGTGGCATATGCCTCTAGGCAGTTAAGGCCTCATGAAGAGAATTATCCCACGCATGACCTGGAGTTAGCCGCCGTAGTGTATAGTGCTACCATAGAGATTTACAGCGACCACAAGAGTCTAAAATACCTGTTTGACCAGAAGGAGGTTTGTTATGGTGTTACACAGGGGTCAAGTTTGTTATAAGAGAGACCTTGTCGAGATTATACATATATTTGTACAACAAATATCCAACCTAGAAAAGAATGATAAAGATGAGATTTTCTTACTTGTCATATTATTCTAAATTAGAAAATCATTAAAGCAATAACATAAAAATCAAATTAAGTCTTGTGACTCACAAATACAGAAACTGAAACAATGCTTTATTTGATTGTGCATCTCCTCTTCGTTTCACATTCCTCCAATTTTTTCATCCCTTTCTTAACCTAATATGGTAAAATGTTTGTGTTAAAATAGCAGGATATAGAATGAAACAAGACCCACCACACAAACTAATAGGATTACACTTAAAATAGGCATATATCATTCCAATTTATATCTAAAACTGAAATGCCATTAGTGCATTCGAGGGAGATCTGGTTTTCTAGATCAAAAAGACCATTATGCACTTTCAGTAAATAGTATATATTGTCTTATATTTTGAAAAGACAAAACAACTTCAAAGTTTCCTGCACATTACAAATTGAAGAGAGCTAAAGTATCTACAACTTAAAAAAAATGAAGTCTTATTAGCAATTTCTACCTACAAGGAGAGACAGACAATAAAAACATTTAAACCAAAGCCTATGACCATAAAATTATGGGGAAAAAATTATTCTTTGTTGCAAATCTACAAAGTTCACTTGCAATAGAAGTGGCAACCAACATCAAGGTTAAACTAATATTAGAAAACTTCAAGATAAGAATATTACTAACCTAAAAAGAGCACAAATAGACTCTAGATTAAGTCAAAGACCCCATGAATTTCCCAAATCAAGATCACCACAAGAAAGCATGCCAAAATCTTCACAGTTATCATCGAACTTATCTCATTATACTTATTATATATACCCAATGCTCCATACACCATGAAAATAAAAAGCATGTGCATTGATCATATATAATAAAGCATATAGTCATTGTTCAAAATAATACAACAAAAGGCCACAAGGAAAATAAGACGCCATATCATCTTCAAGAAAGATTGATGAGTGAGAGATATCTTGTTTATGCTAAAAGTGGGTGGTGCAAAATAAGAATTCTATATCACCTAAGAATTTAGAACACGTATTGCACTGTAAATCTCTATTGCAACAAAATAATGGTACATTAGAAAGAGGACTTGAAGAAAGAGAACATAAATATAATTGCAATCATGAACAAACATAATAGAATGTGCCTAATAGGTAATAAAACAGATCAAAAAGAAGTTTTAGGTATATGAAATATGACATTCTAAACACAATGTATATTAGGCCTAGCTTGTACCAGGTCCAACTTAAATTCATTTCTATAGCTTAAAATCTTAATTTTGACCTAATATCATCCAATAGTTCCATTATTCCACAGTTTCTTCCTACTACAATATAATAATCCATAAGCTAGAGAAATGCCAAAAAATTATGGAATTTAAATGAAATTTAGCGAAATATCCACATTAAGAGTTGCTAAAATGAAACAAACAAATATATAGTAGTATATAAAATTTGTTCAAAGCCAAGCAGATATGTAGCATCTTCTGTTAATTAAAAAAAAAAGGAAAAACAAAAATTCATTACAAAAGCCTAGGATTTATTTCGTACCATGATTTAAAGACATAGCGCACAACCACTCATCTACAAAAAAATTATCTAATTCGGTGCATGTATGTGTTCTCAAGTTAATCCTTCAACAAGTCAAATAAATATTATTGCTCAAAAAATGCATCAAGTATGAAGTGATGAATTGTGAACTAAACTAAGTGTTAAAGATTATAAAGTGAAAATTATATTAAACTGAAGCATTTTACAACATAGCAACTTTTAAGATTCTATAAAAAAGATCGATTTGCTAGATAATAATATTAGTTGCACCTAACTGCAAAAGTGGATGGAAACATATGGATTTGAATTAGTGTATCTTAATGGAATCTCAGAATACATTAGTGAGGTCACATAAATAGAAATAAAATAAAATAAACCCAAATTCCAACGTAGAAAAAAATGTAAATGCATTATCTGAATGCTTAATGCAATTGTTAAGTTACCTACAGAATAAGCACTTACATTGCCTTCAATGTCATTTGGTTTTTTAACAAGAAGGAGTCATCTGTGGTCAAAAACCTAGATAGATCATGTAAAAAGGTAAAAGCCCTTAAAATATAAGAATAAAACTTAAAAGAATCCCTTGGCATTGTATATGTTTGAAAAAGACCTAATCAGATTCAATTTGATGGATGAAGCATGGAATTTTGCTAATATTGATCTCGTAATCCCTGCTTTCAACAAAACAGCCCAATCATCTTCCTTTTATTGTCTCCTTCCCCAATTCATCAAGATTAGTGTCTGAATGACTGAAGTTCAAGAAGATGTTTTATTAAGTATCAGAAAACATTAGTAGATAACTCATTCTCTTGTCTTCCATATATAAAAACTTTAGAGAACAAGAGATTAAGTTTTAAAATTGGTAATGAAAAACAAAGAAGTGCTTCTAAGCTCAAAGAAATAATTAAGAACTTTAGATCCATTTCATTTGCTTAAAAAAACTAATAGCAACTTATATGAAATAAAAGCTATAAACATTTCATCTACAGTAGTAGGTGTTTAAGCTCAATATGCATTGTTTCTAATACCAAAATCTTATTATAGCTTTTTAGTAGTTTTGATTTGATTACTGCAACAGACATTAAGTCATGTCTGTCAAGATCCACAAACACCTTCAAGCCATTTCCAAAGTCCAAAAAGCTCAAGGCTTTAAAGGCAGCATCCAGTTGTTCATGAAATCTTAAATTTTGTTGTCTTTATTTTTTCTGAATATATTGATGCACAATCTCTAATTTCATATTAATTGTTTAAACTAAAGGCCAGATACAATATCAAATCTATAAGTACAAAGAATGTAACAGACTTGATACTCAATTTTAAGATCACTAAAGGATCCCCAATCACTTGCATCATGAGGCCTCTTAAAAGAATTTTGTCTTTGCCAATGCAGATTACATCATTATAGTTGTGATATTATCATGTATCACCATCTGACTTTTAGGAATATGTATACCTAAACTATTGGACTTATCAAATGCAGAATGAGTGTCCTCATCCTCATTAGATTATGCTTGAAATTATAGCCTAGGAGAGTAAAAAAGAAATCTTAATCTTTAGACCTATAATATACCATGGATATTCAAAATACATATGTTCT